>CAKAOI010052693.1:38786-95728 GCA_916701655.1 Sebastiscus albofasciatus
TTCAGCACTGTACAGGCGAGACTAACTGACTGTTTAATGATTTAACAACTGTCAGTCAGTCTCGCCTGTACAGTGCTGAAGTGTGATCCAGGTAAAGGATGAGATTGTAAGCATTAGAAGCAGTCAGACCAGTCAGTCTCTTTGTCTTTCTGTCAGTCAGTCAGTCAGTCAGTCAATATGTAGTGTGTGCTTAAACACAATGTCATTAGTCAGTCAGTCCTACATGTACAGGTATTACAGGTGTTTGGCTCGTGCAGATATATTATTAGACAGTAATCATGAGGATTAGTCAGACCAGTCAGACATGCAGCTCACCCATCCTCAAAGTGAACACACAGTCTTGCAGGCTAAAGCCAGCAGCCGTTTATCTTAGCTTAGCATACAAACTTTAGAAAACATGATGCAGTGCCATATAGGCTACCCTACATACTAGAAAACTTTCTGCGTGCTGGTGCCCTTTTTTTTCTCGCCCCTGCCCCTCAGACAGGCCGAGTTCGCCACTGTTAGCTCGGCATAAAGACTGGAAACGGGGGAAAGCAGCTAGCCTGGCTCTGTCTAACACCTTTTCCTGGACGCGATGCGAACAAGCGAGCGAGCAAACATCAGATTGTTTCAGTTTTTCCCAATGAAGATATCCTGCTTCGTTGTTTGTTTGAAGAAACGCTCGCCCTGGCTCTATTAATGCAAAGTTTTGTGCACCTCTAACCTATTTTCACTGGTCAACATCAACGCTGACAGTAACTGACAGTTAATCAATATCACCGTCTCTATGTAGTAGAGAATGACATCGCTCGTAGTATATCTGGACAATTTTATGCGCTCCATCCGCCAGAGTTTGCTCGGTCACTGTATGACAGGAAGAGGCATAAAGATAACAAAATCCACCTCTAATTAACCCAATATGTCCTTTGTTTAATCCATACTAAAAATAAACAAAAAATGCCAATTTCACATTTTACAGTGTTTATGTGCCTGACTAGCAGTTGCCAGGCAACCAGCGGAGACTCCAGGAAGTTACTGGTTCCAGGCAAGAAATAGTCTGGCTCATAAACCACGTAAAATGGCATGTTGTTGTTTTTTTGTATAGATTAAACAAACAAGATGCAGCGTGTAAATTGGTGAGCTTTAGAGGGGCTGGTAGGTAGATTTTATTACCTTTTGGACAGAGCCAGGCTAGCTGTTTCCCCCTGTTTCCAGGCTTTATGCTAAGCTACACTAACCAGCTGTTGGCTTCTTAACAGACAGATGTGAGAGTGGTATCAACCTTCTTTACATCTAACTCTCCGCCAGAAAGTAAATAAGAGTACTGCCAAAAAATGTCAAACTCTTCCTTTAAAGAAGGAGCTGTTCGTGGTCGTGTTTGTGTTGATTGACAGGTGTCTCAACCAATCACACAGTGCTGTATTGGTTGCAGCTCACTTGTCCCACCTCAGCCTCTTTGACCAAATGCGGACCAGTATCTGACAGACGTGGTGATCAGTGATAAACTATGTTTTAGGTGAGCTGGTTTGGAGACCACACAGACTCCTACAGTCATGTTTTATAGTCCCTGTTTGAAAGCAGAGGATGAACCATTAACAGGGGAACATTAAGCAGAGTATGAAACATTTCCACCTCCCTGAACAAACAGGATGATGAGTGGAGCGTCTGATTGGCTGCTTCAGCTGTTTGTATGAGGCTTTATGGGAGACGCGTTGATTGGCGACTCTCCCTGTGTAAATAAAGCTTTATAATCACTTGAAGGAGCCTCACATTCAGGTCAGTCAGAAGACGCGTCAGCAGCCAAAGGTTTTTGTTTTCTATATTTTTCTACTTTTCATCTAACTGTAGTTTCAGGTCCAGTGGAGATTTCTGCTGTCGGTTAATGTGTTGAATTGTCTCACAGGATGTAAATGAACAGCAACTTTAATGTTGATTCTGTTCAATTGAATTCTTGTAAATTTAATTACATCAGATGCATATTAATATTGCATAGTTTGAGTGTTTTGAAGTGGGGTTGTATGAGGTACTTATCCATAGTCAGTGTATTACCTCGGCACGCCCCGAGTTTGGAGAAACAGACAGAAGTACCAGCACGGGAGCAAAGCAATGTACTGCTGTGGACGTGGGGCAGCAGCAAAATGTATTTTAGCCACCTAAAGGAAAAGCCCACCTGCTGTCAGACCGGTCTTTCCGACGGGGAACTAAAGCCTATTCAGTCACAAGTGGAAGTTTATTGAAATCAGGTTATTATTAACTGCTCTGTGGTTCCTCTCCTCTTCCAGTCTTTGCAGCTCCGCCGGCAGCCATGTCCAGGTAGAGACCGGCTCCACGGCGCCCACCATGCGGAAGCATCTGGACAGGATCCGGTTCCGGGGCCAGAGACGGGACGAGTTCCTGGATCTGGCCGATTCGCCCAACACGTCCGACACAGAATGCACCGAGGAGGTCGTGATTAAACCTCGACTCTCCACCAGAGATTCGGAGGAGCTGAGGGAGGCGGAGGGAGAGCAGCAGAGTGACGCTCAGGTACACGAACACACCTGAGAAAACATATCAACCAAAAAGAAACATGTTTTCCTGATCCTGATCTTTAAAATCAACAAAATTCTGTTATAAATGCTGTTTTGACCGCTTTGACCGAGCCTGAACACTGCTAAGATTTCATCAGATTCATTCAGTGTGTTCACTTTCTTCTGTTCTAATAATTGTAATTCATAATTGAGTTAAAACAGCAGGTTTGTTACCAACCTGCTGGTTGTCTCAAGACTCGTGTTGCTGCAGGACTCTGTTGTGAACAGGGCTGTCAATCGATTAAAATATTTATACGCGATTAATTGCATGATCGTCCAAAGTTAATCATGATTAATCGCAATTTTTTTTTATCTGTGTAAAATGGTTGGGACCAATGGATTCCTTAGGTTTTCTAGTTTCATATGATGCCAGTATCTTCACTCTAGTTTTAAAACTAAGCCTGCTACAATTGAAAAATCGCAAGTTGCGTTAATGCGTTAAAGAAATTAGTGGCGTTAAAATGAATTTGCGTTAACATGTTATTATCGTGTTGACTATGACAGCCCTAGTTATGAACAATACACAAATACTCCATTACAACACCTGCATTTATAATCCTTCTTAAGTTAAAGTACACTAGTTTCATCAGCTAAATGTACTTAAAATGACAAAAGTTAAAGTACTCATTCTGCAATAATATGTGACTGATAAGTTGTTCTATGTGACATTAACATCAGTGTTAGAGCAGCATGTGTATGGAGCAACTTTGAACTACTTTATATACAGTTAGCTAGTTCAACCTAGGGGTTGGGCCCCTCCAAAGGGTCAGAAGGTAAATCTGAAGGGTCGTGAAATGATAAATGGGACAGGAACGAAGAAAAAATAAAACACAATATTGTGAAATATTGGATAATCTCACCTCTTTGGGCCTCAAACAGTTATTTGAATGAAACCATGTGTGAAGTTTAGAGGGAAAATGTCTCTTTGATCAAACCGCAAACAACTCAAAGACATCTGAAACATGACGCTGCTTTATTCTAACAGGTCACAAACCAAAAAGGTTGTTTAAAAACAATTTCACATTTCTGTCCGTGTGTTTGTCTCTCAGGCTGGTCCAGGAACATTTTCTGCAGCTCTCCAAGACGACTCGAGGACGGACCTCAACGAGGTCAAAGGTCACCTAGAAATCGCCTTGTTAGAGAAACATTTCTTACGTGAGTATTCTGACACAAACTGCACTCTGTGTGGGGGTTTGTCTTTGGTTTCATTAAACATAAAGTAAATGATATGAAGCTAAGAAGAGAAATTAAATACACTTCATACGTGTTTGTGTCTTACAAACAAAGTAAGTGGGTGATAAATGGTGCAATTTGGTGCATTCTGGCCATGAATTGTATCCCTCATGCACCAATATACTCATGAAAAGTATAAAATAATACATTTTACCTTCAAAAAGCATGCTACTATGATTCTTACTATGAACGTTATATATAATAAATGTAATAATAATATTATATTTATTTTAACTATCCAACAAATAATTAACTTTTGATGGAAATCTGTCTGTAGCTCTTGCACTCAAAAGGCACGTGTTTCAGTGAATCGAATTCTTACAATCCCACAGCTTCTTTAACGTAATGTCTGCAGTCTGTAGAAGACAATAAATCAAACACATTACAGTGCAGTAGACACTTGACACAATCTAATTCAGAGTATACTCTGAAGGTAAGAAAATAAAGTTTATTAAACTATCTAGACAGCAGCTAGCTCCCTACATTAGCGTCTCCACTGGTTTGCACGATGCACGCGAGTATAGAAGGACGCGAGCCTCTGCAACTCAGGCAGGCAGACGAGATGTTGAATTAACGTCAAGGTTAAGAAATGGTATGGTCCACTTTAGGGGTGTCTGAAATCGTATTACAAGATTCTTCCAGGCATGGTTAGTTGTAGTAGTCTGGTTAATGTCTTACTGAACAAAACGTGTAAATATTGTAATCACCTGTTTGCCACAATCCTGCAATAATCCAAAACCCAATGGAACAATCCCACTGGCTTTTTGTGGAGTGAACCAGGGCGATGCTGACGTCCTGGTTGGCCTACAAAAATACGTCATTCCTGCAGCGCTCCATTCCGTATTGACCACCTTTTTTAAGATCATTTTGTCAGACTATTGTCTTTCACATTCAAACAAATAAAGTAGTAAAAGTTAAGTGTCCCTTTAAATCTGTGGCAGGAAGAGTTGTGTGTTGATTGGTTGTTGGGTCGTTGCGGCTTCTCCCATCAGTTTGGAGTCAAAAGTCCCACAGCATAGCAGCATGCTGGGTAATCCGTCAATATCTGTCCGTCAGCTTTATGTAACACACACAGCTATTAATAACCCTGCTGACCTCATCTGACACACACACACACACACACACACACACACACACACACACTGCTCGGTCACTGTTAGACGTTATAAAACAGGAAGTTCTCTAAGAAGTGAGGAAACTGTAAAATGTATCAGTAGATTCACCGGGAGAAGCTTGTTATCTAGCAGAAGCTTCATTTTAGATTCATGAGCTCTGCAGTCATTAAAGGACAGGTATGCCAGAGGTAGACATCACCAAGTTGAGGGCAAAAGATGTCATCTGAGCGACTCTCAATGGCCGATAAAAGTGTACTTGGTTTGTCTCCGTCATCATCTGTTCCAGAGGAGGAGCTGAGGAAACTTAAAGAGGAGTTCAATGTGGATTCACTGAGACAGGAGCTGGAGAGGGAGCGCAGCAGGTGCATCGAGCTGGAGCAGAAGATCAACGACGTTGTGAAACCCAGGTGGATATTTAAAAAAACCTTTATTTAAGGAGATGGTTTGAGACATCAGACGGAGCAGCTTACTGTAGTTTAGTACCTACACTGACTGGTCGTTTCTGTCACATCACAGACCTGAAGACTCCCCTTCTCAGACACCCAGAGCCCCACCCCCTGCTCCACCTGCAGTCAGCAGTACAGGTGAGCTTTTCTTTAAACACTTAATGGCCTCTTTATTAGGCACACAATCTAATCCAATCCAGTACAACAGCTCTGCCACATATTCTCCCTTTTTATAAAGCTTATAATGTTCAAGTTTTGGTTAAAACCTTCTGAGAGGTGTTTATTACTGAGGTGGTGGTTGTTGTTGGTGGTATTGTACTGGGCTGCATTATATTGAAATGTGTCTCCTAATATTTCATCCGCCTCATCTAAGTCTGGTACAAATCTCAGAGTATAAACTTTGATAAAAGTGGTAAATGGTGGTAAACGGACATGTTGATTACCTCCAACTGACTCTTTTCTGTTCCCGTCCTCAGATAAACAGAAGGACACTTTGTCCGGCAGTTTCCTGAAGTGGCTTTATGATCGTTTTGGTGTTTATATCGAGGACTTCCGCTTCCAACCGGAGGAACACACGGTGGAGACGGAGGAGCCGCTGAGTGCCAAGAGGTGAGGAAGATGGACATGTTTACTAACACAATGACTCAAAGCAGCTGAAGCTGTAATGTATTGTATGTTTTTTTTCATTGTGTTTGTGTATTTGTATTAAAATCTAACATAAATATCTGGTTTCTGATCCACAGGCTGACTGAAAACATGAGACGGCTCAGTGAGTATTTCTTTCTGAAAGTACAGAACATACTTTTAGTCACTTTCTGTACTTTAGATGCTTTATATAACAGTTTATTTAAAACAACATGGAAGAAGTTTCTCTGTCATGATAAATTCTCAGTCTGTGATTGATCGGCTGGTCCGTTGTTGTGTTTTCAGAGCGAGGATTCAAACCCGTGACCAACTTCAAGAGGAACCTTACTGCCTTATCCAGCTGGTACTCCGTCTACACGTCGGCCATCGCCTTCATTGTGAGTCCACACAGACAGCCAGCTGGTTACTGATGATGGATGTTAATGAACAAACCAGAAACGGCTCTGTGACGAACACAAACGCGAGAATTTATGACGACAACAAATGTGATGAAGAAACAATAAAACATACATTTTATGGTTGTTCATACAATCAGAAATTAGGGGTGAAAAAATAAAGCCACCTTAAATGAAGTCACCTTCATCCGTTTGTGTCCATTCACATGTTTTTATTATCTTTATAAAGACACACGGCTTCAAAAACTCCCTTCACTTTGCGTGTGTTCTCCACAGGTCTACATGTATGCAGCGTGGCACGGCTGGGCCATCCCCATGTTCCTGTTCCTCGCCATCCTCCGCCTGTCCTTGAATTACCTCATCGCCAGGTCAGTGAAAGCCCCGCCCCTCCCCCCTCTCTGTCAGCCAATCACACGGCCAGCATCAGAAAAACCAGGTCCAGCACAGATTCTTTGCTATTACGATGGAATAAGTGTTGTTTTCATATCTCTCTAACAGTGCGTCACACACACTTTAGATCCCTACTCTCCTCACATTGACATGCATCTTCTGGTATAGCCCATTCCCTCTTCATAAAGGGACTGATACAACTGAGAATAGAACTTTTTCATGGCAGACATTTTTGACTTTTCATAGCAGGAAATGCACAAATTAACGATGGAATCGAACCAGGGACGCTTTGGTTGCATGGTATGAGTCTTAACTACTACAGGCCAACGGACGCCTCATCAATGAGCCTTTGATTCTGGGTTGCGTTAGGATACTTTGACTGTAAAGCTGAGACTCTTGTGGATCCAATGAGACCAACTGTATTCATGTGTGTATTCATTGATGTTAGTCCCATAGTAGCCATTTCATTGTAGTGTGAGACCATTTTTTTTTAAAATTTGAGTAAATACACTTTTACATTTTATTTTAATTAATTAATTCATGTTTATTTCTGATTTATGAGTAGAAGAACTTGACACACAGTGCTGAGCTGCATCTCAAATTAATCTTCAGGTTCCTAGCTTTTATGAGTAAATGTTTTTTTATTTCAGTCCTGACACACAGACAACTTTTTGCACACACACACCACACACACACACACACACACACACACACACCCACACCCAGGAAGCCTTCACTGTGTTTTAAATCCACCTGATGATTCTGAGCAGTTTGAATTTAAATCTTTGACACACAGATATGTAGTGCATGTGAAATGATCTCCTATCTACCTGTGTGTTCCCCATGATGCACTGCTCTCAGAGGCTGGAGGATCCAGTGGAGCATCGTACCTGAAGTCTCGGAGCCCGTGGTGAGACATCTCTCTTCATACCTGTGTTTTTGTGTGTGTGTGTGTGTGTGTGTGTGTGTGTGTGTGTGTGTGTGTCTACCTGATGGACATGTGATGTCATTACATGTACTGTAAAATAGAGGCTTGATGTGATTGATGAATAATTAACATTTGAATAACAAATTGTGCCTTTTTTATTGAGTCTAAAGGCTGATAGAGGAAACCCAGAAAGTTGTGAAAGGTGTCATTTTTTTAGGTTCAGTTGCAACCTGTTCACACATTGGCAATAAAAATTGATTGAACCACGTTTATATGTAGGTGTAAAAAGTTACATACAGTCCCTTTTTAAATAAAGCATCTGAATACTTCTTCCACCACTGCACAATGGTTCGCAGGTGATTGACAGGTGATTGACAAGTGTCGGTGTTTATGACTTAACTGTCTCCTCCGTTTTTAACAGGAACCTCCTAAAGAAGATCTGACGGTGTCGGAGAAGTTCACGCTGGTTCTGGATGTTGCTCAGAAAGCTCAGGTGAGACGTTGACAGAGGCTCTACGTCATTGTGAGACACCTGACGACAGATTTCACAACTTGTTTGTTTCGTCTTCACAGAATCTGTTTGGGAAGATGGCAAACATCCTGGAGAAAATAAAGAAGTGAGTTTGTCCGCACACACTTTATTCCAGGTTACAGTGAACTGATGGATCATACACCGATCTTTAATACTGTCTCTGTGTGTGTGTGCAGTCTGTTCATGTGGGTTCAGCCAGAGTTGACTCAGAAGCTGTACGTTGGTCTGTGGGTGGCCTTCATCTCATCCTGCCTGCTGCCGTTCAAACTGCTGGGATTCATCATAGGTACAACACATATATATGTATTATATACACTTACATACTGTTATCATTATACATTTATTATAGTCACTTCACTGATCACTGGGGTTTAATCTCTGGAAACGGGATTCCAGGGAATACACATTCAAACTGTTTCCCAATTCCTGAAAAATATAATAACTAGGGCTGTCAATCGATTAAAATATTTAATCGCGATTAATCGCATGATTGTCCATTGTTAATCGCAAATTAATCACACTTTTTTATCTGTTCAAAATGTACCTTAAAGGGAGATTTGTCAAGTATTTAATACTCTTAGAAAAACTCAGCAGCACACCGGTAACTTCCTTTTGGCCCACCAACTTCATCTATTGTATGCATTGGGCTACCTCCAGTTCTGAGACGTGAAGCCAATGCATTCTTTCTAAGAGCCAGCAGGGGGCGACTCCTCTGGTTATAAAAAGAAGTCTGATTGTATAGAAGTCTATGAGAAAATGATCCTACTTCTCACTTGATTTATTACCTCAGTAAACATTTTAACATGTGTTTATGGTCTCAATTGCCAGTTTCAAGTCTTAAAGAATACTAAGCTACACTTTCTGTTCTCTGCCCGCCCGACACTCAAGTTTCCACCATGGATGTATTCCACTATTCCACTGTTGTCTTCCGGCAACACTTCACCTCACCAGATTTCAGAACAAGACTTCTCCTTGACTGAGACTCTTTCCATAATATCAGACACTTATAGTAACAATCAGAGCCTGTCATGGCAAAAACAAGCGCTTTTAATGGACGTAAATGACGGTGCCAGCTTGCCCCAATAGCACTATATTGCAGCCTGTGAGCAGCTGCTGTCTACAGCGCTCTCCCTCAATACTGGACCAGTTTCAGAAATTGTTGCTATTAGTCAATTAGACACAAAAACATGATAAAATAGGGTGCAGTTTGAAAAATACAGAGGTTACCCTTTAAATTGAATAACAGACTGAGTACTGTTGAGTGTCTCTGATTAGTGTCCTCCTCCTCCTCCTCAGGTGTGTACGCAGGTATAAAGTTCTTCATCATCGACTTCATCTTTAAGAGTTGTCCCAAGCTGAGGCAGCGCTTTGACACCCCCTACATCATCTGGACCAACTTACCCACCGACCTGCAGTTGAAGGAGCGCAGCAACACCACGCTGAGCAGACGGGTCAGTCCAAACTCTCTGAAAATATCCCAAAAAATACAGCTCACAGACCGCAGCGCTGGTCTGAAGTCAGCCACCGGTTCAGATACGTCCTGGTACAAACCGGTTATTCACTGGTCCCAGTAGGTGATCTCTGGTCTGTGTTGGTTTCAGTGCTCTGTTGTTGTTTTTTCTCTCTCAGCTGTCTGAGTGTGAACAGGTAGGATCCTGATGTGTGTGTGTTTTGTGTGTATTTACAGTCGCAGTGTAGACGTCGGTAGTGTTTATCAATACTGAACGTAACCAATCGGCTGCTGTTATTATTAGTCAAGCCCACTGGTCAGATTGTCAGTGAACGTCTCATTCCTGCTCTCCAGAGAACGAACCCTTTAGATTGTACTGACCTTTCCTCTAGCGCCCCCTTCAGGACAAACTTCGGATCAGATCATACTTGAATTTTTAGTGTTTTACCCAACATTTAATGTTTTTACCTGAGCTGGGTTGAGTCCAAATCTTTGTTGTCCTAACCCGAGTTTTATGTCACTGAAGCTTTGGTCTTACATTTGTTTTTTTTTAATTTTTGAACTCAGTTTTCAAGTTGGATCTTATCCGAATTTGTGCATTTCTGCTGTTTTCATGAAGATTGATCGCGATTAAAATATTTAATTGCGATTAATCGCATGATTTGTCCATAGTTAATCGTGTTTAATCGCAAATCAATCGCACATTTATCTGTTGAAAATTTACCTTTTTAAAGGGAGATTTGTCAAGTATTTAATACTCTTATCAACATGGGAGTGGACAAATATGCTGCTTTATGCTAATGTGTGTATATATTTATTATTGGGAAATCAATTAACAACACAAAACAATGACAAATATTGTCCAGAAACCCTCACAGGTACTGCATTTAGCATAAAAAATATGCTCAAATCATAACATGGCAAACTGCATCCCAACAGGCAACAACAGCTGTCAGTGTGTCAGTAAATGGACTTACATTTATATAGTGCTTTTCTAGTCTTCCGACTTTACACTACATGTCAGCATTCACCCATTCATACACTGATGGCAGAGGCTAAGGTGCCAACTTTGCCCATCAGGATCTAATCTAAATACTCATTCACACACCGATGGCTATGCCTTCGAGAGCAAGTGTCTTGCTCAAGGACACATCGACATGTGACCCGGAGCAGCCGGGGATCGACCTTCTGATTGGTGGACAACCTGCTCTACCCTCTAAGCCACAGCCGCCAGCAACATTTCCTTTGCTTTTACGTGAATTTTTGGGTCGGATTTTTACCACCACTTTGGGTATTTTCTTCATGGATGTTTATGTTGGTTCTTCTCTTCTAGCGCCACCTTCAGGACAATCTTTACATTTTTAGTTCCACTACTGGCTAAACTCTAAGAATCACTAAATCATCAGGATATTGTTGAGATTTTAGCCACATTTTAAGAACAACAACATCAACACAGAAACAAAGTGAAATGTCACAAGTGTTTTTGCAAATTGTCAATCTGTCAAACAGCTGTGAACACACCTGGACAGGTGAGTTGTTCTTGTCGACTGCAGCTTCATTCTCTGACTGTGATGCTCAGGATGCCACTGCAGTACCTCGCCTGCTGCTGATTTGCTAATCCAGTACCTGCACCCCCCCCATCCCACCACCTCTGTCCACCTGTGCAGGTAACGATGACGGCCGGCCGAGGCAGCTCCGCCGCTGCAGCTCCTCTGGGTTTGAGCCGGGACGAGGACGGAGGACGATACTACAGCACCAAGAGAGGAGCTTTTCACGAAGTCTTCAACCTGCCGGAGAGTGAGCGCCCTCTGACAGGTGAGGGAGGAACTGCAGGAGGGAAGGGGGTGAATCAAAACTCATTCAGCTCAGCTTCAGATTTCAAACTTCAAACTGGAAAAAAAGTATTTCATATATTTTTTACACAATTGTTTGCAGAACCGTAGCCAAGAATTGTCAAATTAAGTCCCCCAACGCAGTATTTATTCAGTCAAATGCTCTATTATAAGATTTATCTCCAAACATGAAGGACTGAATGCTTTTTCAAAGTCTTCAGTGTCAGTAATTGAACTCTGATGGGAAATACTGAACTTTCTTATTAATTTGTGACCCTCAGTCGTTCACTGTCAATAACCCTCTAACACCAACAATATCCCCTGCTACTGTTATAATTATAATTCTTCCAGTCTTCAATGCACAGACTTAATTTAAATATGTACATATCATCTGTCACTATAAATATAAATCCTACATGCTGTACATACAGTATACAGACACGTGTACATGTACTTATGTCCATCCATTCAGTATTTCTTTCTTTGTATTAACACTTAAAGAAAACTTAACTTGCACATAGACATTTTCTTTTATTGTATTCTTATTTTATTGTTGGTCATTACCGCTTTTTTTATATATATTTCTTTCACTACATGTGTGCATAACAGTCCTGTCTATTCCTAACCTTTATTTCTCCAGCTTTGTTGTCCTTGTCCCTAGCTATTATTTTATTTCTGTGTAAATAAATAAAACTGATTCTGATATTAAAAAAAAAAGTCAAAATTCAATATACTTAGTCTAAAAACACTGGAATCAGTCAAATAACCACCATGTGTAATGTGGCTGCTTAACCCCCAAATTTCCAGACTAAGGTACCTGACCTCATCTGTTGTGTGATTCTTTGTGTTGTTGTCTCAGTGTGTGAGAACGGCTGGCGCTGCTGCCTCATCAACAGAGACAGGAAGACACCGACAGATTACATCCGCAACGGAATCCTCTACGTCACTGAGAAGTAAGTCCTTCAGTTTTATTTTTGTTGCTGCATTACAGAGGGAAAAGAGATCAAGATCTGAGTGGGATCCAAGCGTTGTATATTTAAATGTTGTGGTTTGGAGTTAGTTTACAGGTGTTAATCTTATATTTGAAATGAGCAAACTTCTTTACTCCTTCTAAAGGTGTTTTCAGACACAGCACAGCGATGTGAGCGGGCGTGGTTGGATGTGAAGTGAGGCAAAGACGTGTCTGCGCGAGTTTAAAATATGTCAACTTAAACGAGAAATGTGGGAATAACCTGAGGCCTTATGAATCCATTTCATAAATGTGCAGAGACGAGGGGAAGAAGGAGAGAGACTAGAGGGAGATGAGAGAAATAATTGATGTTCTGAGATCAATCTACGTTCTGAGAGGCTGTAGAAGTAGTATTTTGAGTAGTAGGGACAACTTCTACTTCCAAGGTTCATGTAGAAGGGAAACAGTCTGAAGAGGTGAAAACTCTTCACTCGCCACAATTGTAGAATAAAGAACAACTTTTATTGTCGCGTTTGAAAATACAGTAAAGCCCCTTTCCTACTGGACAAAAACCCACTAACATCTGGCTTTTGCCTTTAATGGGAAAGGTTACAATCAGCATTCATTCCCGGGACAAATCAGTCTGCAGTAGTCACAGGTATTTATTGGTTCCAGCTCCGATCAGTGGTGATGGAAACATGACACCCGGGTGCTAATTTTCGCCCCTTTTCCAGCGTGATTCGAAGTGAATATATAATAAATAAAATCTACAGGGATTTGCACAATTTATTATAATTTATTAACGTACAAAACATACAATTAATATGCTCTCTTCAAAGCTGCCAGATTCCAGTCAGAAAACAGTAATTTTACCTCACTGATCATCGAAAAACACACTTCATTCAAACTCGACAGAAACAAAATAAAACTCATCAAAACTGTTTTTTTTAGTCGTTCCACTGTTGCAACAATCACCAACTCTGGTTTGAAAGAGAGACTGAATAAGTATATAAAAAATCATTACTTAAAAGTTTGTTTATAAACTTTTGTAATTGTGAACTGTAAATTGCATATATGAAAACAATCTTGAAAAAACTAAATGATTTTGGTGGGAAAAGGTTATCATAGTAAATGATTTATCAACTTGATGTATAATGTAAAACTAGTAAACCTCGAGCTCTGACCTCTTTCTCCTCTGTCTTCCTCAGTCATCTGTGTTTTGAGAGCTCCAGCTCCAGATCTGGATCGTCCAAGAGGAACAAAGTCATCAAACTAATCGACATCATCGACATCCAGAAGGTAATCAACGTCACCTGTGTCATCACTAGGGGTGGGGAAAAAAATTGATCCACCTATGTATCGAGATATTTTAATAACATAATCAATATATTTACTTCATCTGAGTCTGTGGAGGTAGAAGGAAGTTACCGCTTTTATTGTTGTAGTCTGAGTAACGTGACGTCATATCCGTTCTGTATCCGTTAACCTAAACAAACCGCAGAGAGAAAGTAGAAAACGGCGGAGGGTCCGCATGGATTCGACCTGCACCCTCACATTTTAAATCTAAAGTGGTAAACTCTACACATCCAGTAAAGTATGGAAACACTTTGGGTTTCACACATTGCAGGAAAAGCAGAGCTAGACATCATGGCTAAAGCTGCATGCTAACTCTGTCATGGACAGGAAACGTTATTGTATCGAGGTAACGTGTGGACAAGCCGGCTGTCACTCTCATCTCCGTGGTCAAATGGGCCGACGCTACAACTGTAGAGCAGCCATATACTGACATTTATGTTAAATGCATTCAAACGGCCCCGATGGAGCTGATCATGGATGTATAAAGAGAACGGAGCTGACGGGAGAGCTAGAGACGGACTTGGAGAAGTTAGAGGAAGTATACACGTGTGACTACGTCCGGTTTTCAAAATAAGGTGTTAAAAAAGGGAACTGTATATACAAAATATATATGTGGAAATAAGATTGATGGATTATATTCACTAGAAGTATAAAACATTACATGTCCCTTATAAATTTAAAAAAATAAGACTAATTTGTGAGGGAAATGTCTTCATTCTTTGATTTTTGAATTGCTGGAAAAAATGTAATAAATAATTCCTGACAATGACTGATATATTTGACTTCAGGACATCTCTGACTACATACATGCTGAAAATCAAACATTTTTACTGGATTAATTTAGATATTTTCCAAAGTAAAAGTCCCTAGAAGTGTATGAATTAACTTTTTCCCCATGGTCTAGTGTTAAAAAGTTAATAAATCGTAATATCGAATCGCCAGGGGCCTCTCTGTCTGCTGCAGGAAGACATGGCTGCTTTATACTGTAAATTCCTTATGACTTGTTCCTGTTATCAATCATTTATTCATCATTGGGTTAATTCGAGTTTGATTTATGTTTGTCCTCTTGTTTTGGTTTCTTATTGTTGTTTTTAATGTGGTATCATAAACTTTATTGCAGCGGTAGCTGATGCTGATTCTTGACAATAAAGTTTATTTAAAGGTGTTTTCTTCTCTGTCACTCACAGTACAAAGTTTTGTCCGTGCTACCTGGATCTGGGATGGGCATCTCCATCGCGACGCCATCCACCCAAAAGGTAAGAGCTCAGACAGAGGGTGCTATGACTTGATATTATGTTAAAGTTAAAACGGGTTAAATTAAAATAAATACCAAGACGTACTTAACTGGAAGTAGCAATACAACAGTGTAAAAATACACTGTTACAAGTAAAAGTGCTGCATTCAAAATACAAGTACCTAAATGTGTGTATATATACAGTATATAAAATGAAAATACGCATAAAAACAGGTGTCTGGAAATGCACCTATATAGAGTTTGGTGACATAACGTAATTTCCAGCATACCTAATATAAAAACGCCCAAAGAGTTGAGTGGTTGAAAACACCTGGGTGGGTTTGCAGAGTAACTACATCTGTAAAATACATGTAGTTGAGTAAAAAAGTACAATGTTCACCTCTGAACTGTAGTGAAGTAGAAGTATACAAGTTACATAAAATTGAATGAAGTACCTCTAAAATTAAATACCTTGAAATTATAGATGAGTAAAGTTACCTTCTGTACCGTTGCAGCCGATGGTGTTCGGCGCGATGATCCACAGAGACGAGGCCTTCGATGCCATCTTCACCCAGTACATGAAGATTACCATGACTACAGCCACCGACCCGGAGACATTGTAACACCTTCAAAAGATGACTGCCATCTCACACACACACACACACACACACACACACTGTAACTGTATTCACTAGTGACGTCTTCAAACAGCTGCTGACTTTGAGCTGCTCTCGTGTGATTTAGGGTCACCTCTTCGGTCATCAAACTAAATGATCCGGTGACGTTGATGTTACATCAGCCGATTCCAACAAATCCCTGATTTCATGTCAGAATCAGCCGACAACCAACACCAATCACCTTTCTTAAACTGTGTTACAGAAAGTTCCCACAAAACAGACAAATTAACGTCAAACCTGAGTGCTAATTTACCGCAAATTCATATCTCAATGGCTGATATCTCAAATATTCCATATAAACAATTAGAGACCGGGTGAAAACATTGAGGACGTTGCTGTTACCTGTGCTATAACGTCTCTCACTTGATAAATTCAGCACATTTCCACACAATAACAGTTTTGTCACACTCACCACTCTGCTAAAAACATTTTCTGTATTTAAGACTAATAACATTCCCATTCACTGATTGTTTCCAGTTGCTTTTACTCTGCTGTTTTGTTTTTAAAAATGTTTTATCCCTGTTGAGCTGCAGTCAATGAAGCTCAACACTTCCTGCACAGATGCTTCACATTAAAAGCCTTCCAAGGGCACAATCCCTCCTTTACTTGGACGGCTTTTAATGCGAAACACCTGCAGGGACACCGTTAAAATTCACGATCTAAAAGGAAACATTTCTACATTTCGAATTTGGTCGTCACAGTTTGTTCAGGCCGGTCAGCTGAACCGACGCACCTGCAGCTCATCAGTCAGCTGTGTCATGTGACTGGCTGCAGGTTTGTGTAATTTCAGTTTACTTCCATGGAGGTATATTATTATTCTATATATTACACCAGAAGGTTTACAGAAAGACACTAATGTGTCAGTGATGGCTGCTCTATTAGCAGTTTTGATAATAGATTAATCATTTAAGTCACTTTTTAATCATTCTTTGGTTGGAGCTTCTCCAATGTGGGGATTTTCTGCTGTGCTTTTTCTGTTTTCTATATCACTGTTAGTCGGACAAAACAAGACATTTGAAGACCTTGGAATTTGTTAATATACTAAACAAAAATATAAAAAAAACAGATGAAAGAACATTTGTATCAAACAATAATAGGACATCGTCTTTGTTAATAATAAACACTTTATGTGAAGGACTTGAAAATGTCTGGTTTTGGCGACGACTAGTGGTAATACCAAAAATTATATGAGTCAACATTAACCCCAAGGTCAGCGTCCTGTTGCTCACACTACGTAGACGTGAGAGAGCATCGGTCAAAACAGTGAGGCGACACACACGACATGATTGACCGGCATCATGTTGATTATCGTTAGCAACATTAGCAGCTAAAAGCACAATATCACTCTATATTTCACACGCTTGGCAGTAATGTCAGCTGACCAAACGAAGGTCCCTCCATGGAATCGATGTAGATCCCAGTGTTAACTTTTCCTGCTTCAGCCTCCCGACCGCGGTCAGAAGACAGGGGAGACACCGTAATTTTGGTCTCCTGGGTCGGAGTCGATAACGTTACTCACTCCGGCGTTAACCCCCGTCACTTCATTCATCCGCAGGGAAACAAGACACATTTCTGCACAAACTGCAACTTCCACTGGACTTTCACTTGACAGTCTCAAAGTTTTTGTTTTTTTTATGCTTCTGTGGAGTTTGTGGTGGGGGCTGGTCGTTTGTTGGCGTTAGCGGACTCCATTTCTAAAGCGTATGCGAGCGCGTATGACGTCACATCCCCTGGATTTTCCCAGCGAAATGGCCCCTTTAATGAGTTCTTCACATTAAAAGCAGTCTACAGGCTGATAGAGGAAACCCAGAAAGTCACGGAAGGTCTCAGTTTTTAGGTTAGGTTACAACCTGTTCACACATTGGTAATAAAAAGTGATTTATACGTGTAAAAAGTTACATACTGTCCCTTTAAAGTGGAGCTGCAACTAACAATTGTTTTCAATCTAATGAGGCTAATATTTTCTCAATTAATAATTTCGTCTAAAAAAAAAAAAAAAGAAGTGAGAAAGTAGTGAAAAATCTGTCACAAGGCAACGCCATCAATATTTTCTCTTTTGTATGATGAATAGTTCAAAACCCCCAAATATTCAGTCCACAGTGATATAAAACCTTTACTTATTTTCATCACTGCAGCGTAAAGGCCTTTACACGCGGCAGTGTTTCTTTTCGTGCGATTAATTTGCATGTCAATATATTTTTTTAAACTGTTTTCGTCATGAGTACTTTCACACCAAATGCGAATATTATGTGGCGAAAAAATCGTAACAAGGTCGATTTTTCTGAGCTGTCGCACCGTGAATAAAGGCA
Source organism: Sebastiscus albofasciatus (assembly GCA_916701655.1). Taxonomy (NCBI): domain Eukaryota; kingdom Metazoa; phylum Chordata; class Actinopteri; order Perciformes; family Sebastidae; genus Sebastiscus; species Sebastiscus albofasciatus. The sequence goes on from CAKAOI010052693.1 coordinate 56,830, forward strand.
TCGACCAATCACGTTGTGCAGAACGGGTTGAGTTGCGCTTATATTTTTGCACAGAGGCTCCGTAGTCCGAACCAAGACGGTAAACTTTATTACTTCTTTCGACCTTGGCAAAAACAGCGCATACCAGATCCACTCCTTCCGTTCTTACCTTTCACAATAAAAGCCCTAGACATACTGTTTAATATTCGCAGGCGAGTATTTCGCTTTTTCGTGTCATTTATTCGCCATGCCCCCCCCGGTGTATAAAGGCCTTTACACTGATATCTATATCACCTGGAGGTTTACTACAAAAAAGAAAAATACGAAACAATTTTCTGAATATATTCCAACAATGTCTGAAAGAAAAAAAAGACAATTGGACTTAATAACAATTTAAATCCGTTGTTTTACAGTATTAGCAGATAAACATGTTTAAACCTCATTAATTTACATTAGTGTCTTCAGGGATTTGTAAAAACTTCATTATATGACTCTGTATGTACTTAGCAGCTAAATACAGTCAGTTAATATTATAGTATGTTGTTTTTTTATGTGGTGGTAAGAGACTGTTTGTATTCTATATGAATGTTCGCGAACATTTAACCTCAGCGTAGATTTTCTTTGTCTTAGCTAAAAGCTAAAGTTAGCAACACAGATACAACCTGTAATACTGAAGTTTTGTCCAATCATTGTTAATTCAGCTTATGCTTTAGCTTTCTTTCACAATTAATAAGCTAAGACGCTAAAGCTAAAAAACAAAAAAAACTAAAAAAAACAGAAGCCTGATGTCAAATACTGACTTTTCGTCCAATTTGTTTCAACTTTAGCTTTTCTCCTAGCTTGAATTTAATCGGCTGAAGCTAAACAATTAAAAACACAATAACATGAAATGTTTTTTAATCGGTTCAGTTGTCTTTTAGGTTTAGCTTTCTTTCATAGCCGATAAGCTAAGAGGATGAAAAGAGCTAAATATTGACTTTTTTAAAAGATCTGTTTAGCTCCTGTTTAAAGTGGCAATAAACATTTTTTTTTTTTGCTTTAACTTATCACTATGCTGCTGATTGCACAATGTATTGGCTACAAGATAATGACACCATCAGCATTTAGATTGGTTCCCTACTCTACTGTACAATCTCCCGGGAAAATGAAGGATCGATTTACGGCACAAAGGAAGTGCATCAACCATTGTGCAACCAAAACAGGAAGAAGATAGCGCTTTTCACCGGTAGCTATCGGTAGCTATTGGTAGCTATCCCCAGTTAGCAAAGAGTATCAATAGTCGTGTTTCCATTCAATTGACAAGCAAATTTTAAGCAAACTATTGAAATATCCCAAAAAAGAAATACAAATTAGGCGCGTTTCCATCAAGTGATTTAGCGCAAATAAACTCTGCTACAGTGTAGTTTGGTCAGAGGTTCGTGCTATGGGCTACACGTGGCTTTAATCTTCCAGTAAACAGTAGAAGTTTAAAGCTGTCTGGAGACGGTTACGTTATGGGAATATCCCAGAAGACACTGATAGCGGAAACAGCTGATCAGTCATGTGAGTTAAATGTTAAGAATTTATTTTGCAAAGGCGTTTCCATAATCCAGGAAGTTTCCATCATGAGGAAATTCAAATTTTGCCATGCTTTTCTAATTTGATACTTCAAAATGCGCATGAAAATATGTGAATGGAAATGCGGCTAATGTAAGTTCTTTGCGGTTACTATCCCCAGTAGCGGAAATAGCAGATGACGGAACAACCGAAGTAACTTTGGAAAACAAAACGCAATGTCCGGGCAGTGTTGCAAACCTTATTCCAATGAAAGTAGCTAGCACTAGCGCCAAAAATCGGCAGATGACATCATACGCTCATTTGCATATTGATGGCGTCATCGTGCATTCATTTGTTAGTTGGGAGAGACTCCGTGCTCGTTGGCAGAAGAGCCGTGGACTGTGATTTACTCTGAGCAGCATTGCGAATGAATTACAGTACAATATATTTGAATATAGTTCTTGCTTTTCTCACTAGTAGCAGGCTCTGAGGAAAATGTAAAGCGATCCGGTGACAATAACACCACTTAGAAACGCTAGAAGGGGAAAAGTTGAAAACTTGTCTATTGCCATTTTAAGTCTACCTTTATTTCCTAGCTAATCGGCTAAAGCTAAACAAGTTAAAACAACACAATGAAATGTTTTCTTTTCAGTTTAGCTTCTCTTTTTTTAACTTTGCATGGAGCCGGCGGGTGTCATAGAATAAAAAAACAAAACTAATTTGTTCACATAAATGAATAATTGTTGCTCTCAAATTGCTATCATTCGGATCAAAATGATATTAAACCTTTAGTTTTTAATTTGAACCAAGATACGTAGATGACATCCGAACATCCATAAACATGTATGTTTATTTTTTTTCTCCGCACCTGTCAGGCGTTTTAAGTCTGACACTAAATGAGGGAACAACTCTTTTTTTGCAGCCTGATAAAGTGTTTGTTAGCCAGCTTAAATTGCAGCTATGTACCTTTTTAAGTAGTGTGTCTGTTCCTGGCGATCACCACCGGTGTGTATTAACTGTCAGTCTGAAGGCTGTTACACCAGCATTTACTACTTTTATGTCACGTCAAATTCACTCCATTTCAATGAAAACTAATTTGACCAAAAAACAAACTATCCAAAGAGTAAAGGGAGAAAAGGTAAAATTACTGTTGATGATTGTTCCTAAATTTCACACGTAACGTCCAGCATTAATGAAAGCGGTTTGTTTTCTCCTCGAGTCAGTAACGTATATCAATGTTTGTTCAAATACGCAGTTTTGATAAATCTTTCTAACTGGTGTGATCGGGCCTCACGAAGCTCTTTCGTTGCCAAATGGTTTGTCTTTTGTAGTTTTTAATTCAATTTCTTGCAATATTGATGCCAGTTGTTAACGCCATGTTGCCTCATTCAGACTTTTTGTTTTACACGCGTCCTGACTCTCTTTCGCTTCGACTCCTAATCTTCCTCGGTTTGTTTTGTGGTTTTCTCAGGTTTCGTTTCCGCCTCGTTTACGTCAACGCTGTGCACTTTTTTTTTTCTGTTGGCCTGTTGTGTCTTTGGGATTTAATGGTTTTTATAAAATGGTGTCATTGTACAAATAGGTGTAATTTTTTAAATGAAATGATTTCTGTTGTTAAAATGTGATGTACATTTTTTTTATTTAAGTAAATCAATCAAATGTTAAACACTGACAATCTCCTGTTGTTTTTGTGCAGAGCCTGCTTCAGCCTGTTGTCTGGCTGTATGGCATACAATACTATAACAGTTCTTTGTGACTTTTCTGTGTTATATTATTATTCTTTGACTTTCTTTGGATACTTTAAAGACATTTAAATTTTTTTATGGTATACTATGACTTTTTCTTTTACATTTTTTTTTTTACATTTTTATATATTTTTTTTACTTTTATAACATTTTTCTGACTCTTCTGAACATTTATAAACCTTTTATTATAAATGTTCATGGTATACTATACAATGACTTTTATGATTTATTTATTTTACATTCTTTAGACTTTTTTTTACATATATCATTACATTTTCTATGACATTTTGTTTTATAACTTTCATAACAAGTTTTTTTATTTTTGTTTTTTTTACTTTTTATGGCATAAAAAATGTAGTAATATAGTATGTCACAAAAAATCTATGATGTTTTTGACATTTTTTGTGAAATACTATTGTATGACATTTTTTAGAGATTTTTTGTGACATACTATATTACTAGATTTTTTATGCTATACTGTACTAAAACTTTTTCATTACTGTTTTATAAGACACTATACTATGACATTTCTTTTTAGCCTAATATAGTATGACATGAATGTCAAAAACTAACGATCTCCGGTTGTTGCTTCAGCCTGCTGGTGTCAGTAGAGAATCATCTGCAGGTTGAATTCTGAAGTTTCTCTTTTGATGATTAAATAAGGAGACTAAATGAACCACGTATTCACTATAAGCAGTAAATTAATATTTACAATAATTAACTTTAATTAATGTCAAATATTAGTTAAAGCATACACGATTACAAACGTATTAATTTTTTTTTTTATCTGACTCATAAATGTTTGAAGAAATTGTAAGACACCTTATTCCGCAGTTTACGGTTTTATTATTATACAATATGTTCATTTTGTTTTGAGGCAAACATCAAAAGACTTTTATTCATCATTCATTCAATCATTTCATTTTATATCATGTTGAACTTGGAGCAGAGAGCTGAGTGTTAATTCTTTCAGTTCATCTGTTGACTTGTTTCTGATCACGGCTGCGTGTCATTTAATGGCAGTTCAGTTTGTTTCTGTCATAATGTTTTACAACCTTCAGTATCAGCAGGGAGAGTTTTATTATCACAGACTGTAACAGACACGTTTCTGTTTTTATCACCTACTGTTTCTCTCTGTGCATTTCTAGTTTTAAAAGACATGATGTATTCATCTGTCAGCACTGAACATCCAACATAACCAGTAAATAATCAACTCAAAATACCAGTAACTCAAGTGCAAAACAGAAGTGTTGCAAAACTTTAACTACAGTGAGAGCTGATTCCTCCTTCAATTATATCTTCAATAATTAATTATAAATGTATGTATGCATGCCTTAACACACAAGTAAGCACGTTTAAAATACATGACTGATTTTAGTGAGCATAAATCAATAAATACTAGGGCTGTCAATCGATTAAAATATTTAATAATTAAATTTAATGATTGTCCACAGTTAATCGTGATTAATTGCAAATTAATCGCACATTTTTTATCTGTTTAAATGTACCTTAAAGTGAGATTTGTCAAGTATTTAATACTCTTATCAACATGGGAGTGGACAAATATGCTGTTTTATGCAAATGTATGTATATATTTATTATTAATTATTATTAATTTGCGTTAATGCATTAAAAAAAATTGTAGCGTTAAAACGAATTTGCGTTAACTTTGACAGCCCTAATAAATACATATGTTTAGTTCAAAAATCTTCCACGGACCATAACTGCAATACTAACAAGGACCACTAGGGGTCCACAGAAACGTTGGTGTCCATTCCTGCATTTCTACTACACTGACCTCAATAGCCTCAAACACTCTTTAATCAAGTTACATTACATTAATTATGACACATGAAGCATTTACATTAGGGATGACCATAGTTAACCGTTTAACCGTTTACCGACATTAAGCATTTTAACCGATTAACGCTATCGGTTAAAACGGTTAAAAGAAATGTTAATAATGAACTCAAAAGCTGAGCAGCTCAGAGGATCGACTCGTCTCTTTAAGGAGAAAAGCTGGTTGACCTTAACAGCCCACCTTAAGAGGCAGAGCCGAATATAGATATCAACGAATATCTGTTGTGCTCCTACAGCTGGTACGAGGCATCAATCTTGTCGGTTAACGGTTAATAATTGGTTAACGAGGGTCGAGTTATCGGTTAAGAACATTTTTAAAAATGAACATCCCTAATTTACATCAAGAATAAAAGCTTTAAAAGGTTCAATTAACTTCACACACAGGGCGAGGCTAATGAATTAGATTCATTATTACTTGACATTTTTTAAAAATCTTTCCATAAGGTGTGTTCAGTGCTGGTTCTGTGCCACTGGGCGTCTGTAATGGACTGATAAGGCAGAGTGTTACAAGACTGCTGATGCATTGCCATTATAATTTATTAGGGGTGGTTCCCGCTATGTACTCGTCTCTCCCTTTGACGCCTTTCACAGATCAAAGGTCAACACTTTGTCACCCTCTGAGTCCTCAGCTGGATCCTCCATCTTCACCCCGACTCCACTGTCCATATCTGCATCATTAAAGACGACCTTCTGGGTTTTTATCCGCGGGTTGTCGTCTTCGTCATCCTCTCTGCCGCTGGATGACGGTTCCTCGTCTTCCTCCTCGCTGTCGTCCTCTCTGCTGTTCGGGATAATGACCACCTCCTCCTTTGCGTCGGGGTCGATGTCCTCCTTAAACCAGACTGACTTGTACCCCTCGTCCATGCGTCTGTCCTTGGTCAGGATGGGTTTCACCTCCTTCTCGTTGTCGGCCTTGTCTGACCCCGCCAAGCTGGTGTCGTCATGCAGGAGGGCATGCAGCGGCACCAAAGACTGGGCGATGGCCTTATTGAGCGGCAAGTCCCCTGCCGCTCTGCCAGCCATTACGCTTCCCCCCACTGGACCGTTGGAGCCGGTGCTGCCTCCATCGTCATCGTTTTGAAAGGCCTCATTGGTGTACTGGATGCCCTCCTTCTGACCGCCTTGAGCCAGCTGTGGAAGGACAACACATTCAGTTATGAGCACAAATGGAAATGGTGTCCTAAAGATGCTCCTAGAGGAAAGGCTGATGACCAAAAGCAGGACTCATTCTCTGGGAGCCATGAATGTCCAGCACAACTCTAATGGAAATCTGACCCGTAGTTTAAGGGATATCTGTCTCTGAACCAAAGAGTTGGATGGACGGACAGTTTCTAAAAAGCTAGATGCATTAACACGACTGCAAGTTTGTCACTTTAGTGAAGTGGTATACAGTAATCTGAAATCAGAGACAGGGATGAGTCTAGATGGTTGGAAAACGTTTCTCTACTCAGTGTACTTGCCCTTACTCTGCACTTTAACAACCAATTTTGAACTTACAGAGCTTTGGAACATGCTGGCTTCGTAGATCTTTCTCCAGTCGGCGTTCCCCTTCCGTATGCAAAAGGCGAGCACCGCGATTACCACCAGACAGATTAACAGCAGGACACCCAGGGTTGCACCGAGCACTGCCATGTCCACCGGCCCATAGCCACCTGACGGTACAATCACTAAAGAAAAAAAGGTCAGTAAATACAGGTGTCACCAAAAAACAGCTAACTCTGAAACCAACATGATGGTCAATCTTAAACGTGACTGCAGTCTAAATACTTAAGACCTACTATACTATGACCTTTTTTACTTTTTTCAACATACTATACTATGACTTTTTTCGACATACTATATTAGTGACTTTTTTTTGATACACTACACCATAACTTTTTTTCAACATACAACAATATGATTTTTTCCGACGTAGTATACAATGTTTTTTTTTTACGTCTTTTTTGGACATACTATACTATGACTTCTTTTGGTGAAATTTTTCTAATACTATGACTTTTTTTTTTTAATTACTTTTTTTGACATACTATACTATGACTTTTAAATGATTTTTTTTCAACATGCTATACTATTACTTTTTTTTTCAACAGACTATTCTACGACTTTTGTCGACATACTATACCATAACTTTTTTTGACATATGTGACGACCTCTTTCTCACTCTATTGACTGAGTGCTTTGCTGCAGCCTTTGCAGATCCATGGAGTAGCTGGTTGGTGTAGCTGGGAAGGTCGTCTGTTGGACCTGCCAATCTGGGCTGAGCTGCTGAGAAGCCATAAAAGGATTGCCTCCTGACAGTCTCACTCTCTCTCAGCTGGGCCTGCTGCATCTACCTCACCATTCTTTCTTTGTTTTGTTTGTCACACCAGCCCACACGCATTACAACATATTTTCACTCATGCACACACTACTAGCATGACTGATCTCTCTCCTACTTACACACCCCACCAGTTTGTTGATATGTTGGTTGATTTGAGTTAAATAAATTACTTTCTGATTGATATATCTGTGTGTGGCGTCCCTTTCTGTTGCCAGCCTTGAGACATTTTTAATGACTTTTATTTTACATACTATGAAATTTTTTCAACTTACTGTATTATGACTTTTTTTATGACTTTTTTCAACATACTATTCTATGACTTTTTGTTTAACATACATATGATTTTTTTTCGACATGCTATACTATGACTTTTTTCAACATACTATATTGTGACTTTTTTCGACATACTTTACCATAACCTTTTTTGACATACTGTATTATGACTTTTTTTTAGGATTTCTTTCGACATACGATACTATGACTTTTTCAGAAGCACTATACTATGACTTTTTTATGACTTTCTTTCGATATACTATACCACGACTTTTTTCAACATATTATACTGTGACTTTTTTTCGACACACTATGCTATGACCTTTTGACATAATATACTTAAACTTTTTCATCACAATTTTTGACATATTATACTATGACTTTTTTCTGAATATTTTCAACATACTATACTATGACTTTTTTCGTCAGACTATACTATGACTTTTTACGATGTATTATATTGTTTTTTTTACGACTTTGTTCGACATACTATGACTTTTTTCGACGTACTATATACTATGACTTTTTTTTTTTACTTTTTTCGACATGCTATACTATGATTTTTTTTGTTGAAATTTTTCAACATGCTATACAATTACTTTTTTGTTGTTAAAATTATTCAACATACTATACTATGACTTTTTTTCATGAAAATTTTCGACATGACTTTTGACATATACTGACTTTTGACTTTTTTTCATGAAATTTTTCGACATACTATACTATGACTTTTTTTCAGACAGACCTCAAACCTCACTGTGTCACATGAGGATCAAACCCACAACCTCCAGTATTCCAACCAGATATACCACACTTAGCTATCTGACCAAATACACCAACAAGTGTTTCTTTTTGTATATGATGTCTTCATTTGAAGTTAGCCCTCAAACATCACTGTATCACATGAGGATCGAAACTACAACCTCCAGTATTCCAACCAGATATCTACCAACCAGAGTTATTTCACAAGTCATGATATAACATGTCAAAAACAGAGTACAAAACTTTTTATAGTGTACACTGACTATTTTTTGTTGAAATTTTTCAACATGACTTTTGACTTTTTTTCATACAATTTCTCGGCATACTATACTATCACTTTTTTTCATGACATTTTTCAACGTGACTTTTGACTTTTCTCATAAAATGTTTCGACACTATACTTTTTCAGACCCGACTGCTGTCACTGCACAACAAAGCAGAGCTCTGTGGTTGGTCGCTTTGCATGTTAACAACAAGACACCTTTACATTTTGAACCCTACCATTACAGGAACTCAGAAGTGGACTCTTGTGTCTTCTGGTTTGGTTGCCACTTCACACTACATTGGACAATAAAGTTCCTTCCTTGACTGCTTTATTTTATTTTTTGTTAATTACGTGTGGTATCATACTTTCTGTTAACCATGTGAGAATCGCTCTCACCTTACATGCAGCTTAATTTCCCTCAACGGGAAAATATTTGATACGACTGAAGGTATTGAGAGAAAAATGGGACTACCTGTGTGAGGGTGAGCTGTGCTGGCTGTGGAGATGCTTCCTTCAGTGGTCAAACTGGGATTAGTGGTGGAAATGCTGCCTTCACTGGTCATACTGGGATTAGTAGTGGAAATGCTGCCTTCACTGGTCATACTGGGATTAGTGGTGGAAATGCTGCCTTCACTGGTCATACTGGGATTAGTAGTGGAAATGCTGCCTTCACTGGTCATACTGGGATTAGTAGTGGAAATGCTGCCTTCACTGGTCATACTGGGATTAGTGGTGGAAATGATGCTTTCAGTGGTCGTGTCAGGGGTGGTAGTTGAGAGGCTGCTGTCAGTTGACGTAGTGGGGTTAGTGGTGGACACAATATCTTCTGTGGTCTCGCTGTTGGTGGTGGATTCCCCTAAGAGCGTTGTGTCTATACTGCCTGTAGTGCTCAGAGGCAAACTGGTGGTGGTGAGACCTGGGAGGAGAGCACACTTTGAAGCTTAATGGTTTCACCTCGTGTCCAGGTTTTCTACGAACCTAAAAGGTGCTTCAGACTGGATGCAAAGTGAATTTTAACCTTCGTTTATTTGCACAAACTTGACTTGACTTTTTTTTTTATTAGCCACAAACAGCCAATCAACCCAACGGTACCAACATGTGTTCTAGCTAGCCAACAGAGGTCCTGTGTTTGTGTTTTGTTTGGTGGAAGCTCAGGCGTCATTTATCAAACTGTGTGTACAAAATGGAAGGACTGTCACAGAGTAGAAAGGATATGGCTTGGCTTCATGTATTGAATGAAATAAATGCGGTTTCACCGGAAGTTAGAACTGTAGCAGACATTATAGAGATATGGGTCAATTTTAAAGCGATTCTCAAAAAAATAATTGCAGCCCACAATAAAGAAATAAGTGACACATGATGAGGGAAGTACACCTCATCCAGCGGCCCTTCAGCAATCCTATAGTGCCCTATCATGCTCCTTTTCTACCACCATGGTTTCTGCATATGCATGGTCAGGAGTGTACATTCTCATGACTGATAAATGACATCCTCTATGTGGAAACGTCAGCATTCAGCACAAAAACTTTGTATCCACGGTTGATAAATGAGGCCCAGCTTTTCTATTTTCTTGTCTTATCTGCACGTTTATGTTCAGGAAGTGGAATCATAAAGCTTCAGTTCTTGAAAGATGTTTAACTCATGCGTCTCCACGTCTGCTTGCACACTAGCTTTGGGTCACATACATTTGCTACTTTACACGACCGCGGCGCCTCTGAAATTCCCTTTCTGTTCAGTCTGAACTGTAAAAGAGCTTCCAAACCTAAACTAAACTGACGAGAGTACTGCCAATCAAACACTGTGTTCCAAAAAAACTGCACTAAGACTGCATGAAAAGGTCTTTGACCACATCGAAGTGAACTCTGTTGTGTTTTTTGGTGACATGAGAGCAGACCAACCACAGGACTGTGCCACAGTGGATACGTGACACAATTGAAAAACAGAACTAAACGCAGTGGAAATGAAGAATCAGCCTCTTTTTCCCCACGCAATTGATGAGACAGACCAAACGAGTCTTCCCAGGTACTAAATTTACACCCTGGTTCCTCTGGTGGAAATGCCGGTAAATTTGCTGAATTCATGAAAAGGTTCCTGGAAAAGTACTGTGGTGGAAACAGGCAAATTGTGGACAAAATGTATTAAAAATGAAAGGATATTTTGGTCTGGAGTGATCAGCAGCTAATTTGAACATTGCAGTTTGCATGTTACAAAGCTACAAGCTCGTGATTCTAGCACTCATGCATGTATTCGACGGTCATGCACGACATTGGAGGATAACGTTGCATTGAGCCTGAAGCAGAGTCTGAGCGGTTTTGTTGTCTAACTTTCAACATTTAGTAGAGCCTTCTGAGAAGGATTTCTTCCTACCTGAAGTCACCTCCACGAAGAGCTCAGCCGTATCTGATTCTTCGTTAGATTCGTCCATTGCCATCACCTGGAAGTACGAAGTTTAAGTTGATTACTTAATAGGAAAAGACCTATCAATCAGTCACTTTAGGTTTTACTAGATTTGTAAACTCACTTGCAGAGATAATGTACCCTCTGGGAGATCCTTTGTCATGAATAAATAGCCGCTAACGATGGAGAAATCACTGCTCCCAATCACATAGTAAGTGATGAGGGGATTTATACCCTGTTCAAACAGAAATTAAAAGGTTAGTGCTGCACATCAAGTACACCGAAAACTCCCAAAAGATATCCACAGACCTCAAACACTCAAAACTGATACGAGGAATATTCAGTTAAACAGTAACCCACCACTTTTAGTTCACAATGAAGTTGCATTAGCCAGCAGAATTAGCTGAAGTTAAGAGAGTTTGCCAAAAACATTGCACTGTTAATGCAATGTAGTCTGGAAGGATTATGATGTGAGCATATGTTTTTATGTTAAATGCAGTACCCGTGAGGGTTTCTGGACAATATCTGCCATTGTGTTGTGTTGTTAATTGATTTACAATAATGAATATATACATACATTTGCATAAATCAGCATATTTGTCCACTCCCATGTTGATAAGAGTATTAAATAATTGAGAAATAAATAGTGAAATGGTAGTTATATTTTTCCTGATTTAAAATAAATTGATGGTTTCTTTTCACATAGCTGTCTCATGGCGTCCTTTCATATGCTTCGGTCTCTCCAGAGCCTTTGTTTGTTTGAGAGGCCGTAACAATGCACAAATTGAAAATGCATATTAAACAGGTGGGTGGAAACACACTTTGATTCAATAGAAGTGCACAGTATTAGTGTTGGAATCAGTGTTTTACCCCAGTGGCAGCATAGTCATCATCCGTGGCAAGGATCTGCAGCGGCTCATCCTTGTTCGTCGGGTCCATCGCCATGATGCCCACTGCGGTGATAACGCCTTCGTACTGAGGCTTCTGAAACTGTGGACGGTGGAGACTCTTCACCTGAACACTGACTGTGACGGTGGTGGTGGCAAACTGATAACTGTTTATCGTCTGAGCAGCCTGGGAGAGAAAAACAGCAGGATGGTAACCAGGATTTTAGAAATACTTGAATCAGGAGTACAACTCCACCCAACCAATTCTGACTACCCACCAACCAAACTCAGCAAATCTTTCAATAAATAACAAATTCTAGGCGTCGAGATTAAATTTAGTTTTTTGTTTGGAGACACCGTCATTTGAACGATTTGGATAAAAAACAAGTGAACGTTTTGTCTTTACCAGAACTGTGAGACTGATCGTCCCCAACACATCGGCCGGCTTCAGCATTGTGATGTTCCCAGTGTTTGCATTGATCTCAAACAGACCGCCAGCACCTCCTAAAACACAGACAGACTGAGCTGATTCGAGCTGCCGATCATCATCAACTTACATCTGTGAATGTAGACGCCAGACTGAAGAACAAACCGCTGTTACTTACCGCTCAGGAACGAGTACGTCATTTTCTCATCTATCCCTGAGTCTCCGTCGATGGCATACAGCGGTCCTGGTTCCAGAGGTAACACTCCGATCTGCAGAGGAGAAAACACTCTGATCATTAATGTGGCAGTAGGCAGTATATTTTTGGCATCACTGGGCAAAAACTCCATAATAACCTTTCAGCATATTGTGATTCAAGTGTTCTGAGAGATAACTAGACTTCTGCACCTCCTCATGTCTCTGTTTTCAGGCTTTAAAAAATCTACTATCTACCTTGACCAATCACAGGTCATTTCAGAGAGAGAGAGCGTTCCTATTGGCTGTTCTCCGGCTGGTGGGCGATGCTTGGTATTTCCTCAACTGATCTCAACATGGCAGCCGGGTCACAAACTTTCTAATTTTACAGCTTAACCGTGCACTACATACTGATTCTGAAAACATTTGAGGTGAGAAATAGGCATTAACGTAACATTATATTGATTCATATTTGATCAGCGCTGCCTAGTTTGACCGTTTGGTCGGAGATCGCGAGTGATTGACAGCCGGCTCTCAAAGACAGCAGATGGACAGCGGATCCCAGATCAGCTCTGACTGCTTGTTTTCCTCCGGTCTATGAAATCTTGCAGATGCTGTTAGGAGCATCGGAGGACACAGAGAAACATCATTTTTGTTTTCAGGTTACCTGTTTCATGCACTACTGTCAGGATATAGTGACTGTTTTATAAAAATAACTTTTTTTTAATCATATTTGCTCCAATCTCGCCTACTTCAGCTTTAACTCTCTGAGACCCACAATAGACCCGTTTTTTTTATCTTTTTTAGAGGGGTACAGGGGGTCTTTAGGGGGAGATAGCAGGTCAACAGTAATGTCACAAAGAAGTGGTGTACATCATCTGAAAGCTGAGAACTTGAAGATTAATTTGAGATGCAGCTCAGCACTGTGTGTCAAGTTGTTTGAGACATTTTTTACACAGATTTAGTGATAAATGTAACAATTTGTTACCACTCGAGAACTGATAAAAATGATCAATAATCCCTCCAAAATACCACATTAAGACACCAAGACCTTGAGGAACACTATAGAAAAAGCCACGCAGTGATTGGATGGCAAGCACTTCCATCCATCCTCTGAATGCTCTAGGCCTCTAGTTTGTGGCTGTACAGTTTCATGAGGCTGTGATTATCCTAGAGGTCACCACAGGTCATTTTATACAGTGAGGCCAAGTTTCAAAAAATGGTCTCACTACAATGAAATGGCTACTATGGGGACTAACATCCTCACACATGAATACAGTTGGGCTCATTGGAGTCACAAGAGTCTCAGCTTTTCAGTGATACACAACTTCAAGACTGTTTAGGGACCCCAGTATGCAGAAATATTCAGATACACTATTTTAGAAAAGGCCAAAATAACACATTTGTACTGCAATCAAAAAGCTGCATGGTTTTCCAGATAAAGTGTCGCACCTCTTGTTCGTTTAGGATGACTCTGCCGGTGTAGCCGCCGCTCTGGCAGACCACAGCCCCCCCGATCTCGTGCCTGCTGCAGGGCTGGAACCACGGCGGCCTGTTGTCAATGTCTACAATGGTGACCACGATGGTGGTGGTGGCAGTGAATGAAAGCCTGCTATTGGCTGCTGTCAATGGTGTGTCCTTTAAAAAAAAAAAATGACAATCTGATTATTTCAGTGCAACGTAGCTACAGTCAGCAGATGTCTGAGACACTGGACTGAAACGAGTCTCTCAAGTTTCAGCTGTTCAGGGATTCAAGATTCTAGTCCAAACATTTTATAGAAGCTTTTCTCCAATTAAAGGCCCCGCAGATCTCATTCCAACTATTCACATACTGACTCTTTGTCAGACATCTTGACGCCACTTTACAGAAGAAATACTCACGTCTTGTACTTCAGTAAAAGTTACTATACCACATGTAGAAATACTCTGTTACAAGTAAAGTCCTGCATTCAAAATCCTACTTAAGTAAAAGTACAAAAGTATTAGCATCAAAATATACTTAAAGCACCAAAAGTAGTAATTGGTAAGTAATTACCATGCAGAATAATATATATAATATAATTATATTATAATTAGTGATGCATTAATGGGTTCATCGTCTTAATGTTGCAACTTGTAAATATGGAGCTAATTTCAATTCATTTTTGGATATTTTATGAATGTTTGTCTGATAATTTATAAATATGTTTTGGATATTATACAAATATTTTTGCGGATACTTTAATAATGTTTTTGAATATTTTACTGATATTATTTTTGATATTTTACAAATTTGTATCTGTCACTTTTCTAATATTTTTCTGCTGTTTTACTAATATTTTGGGGGGATATTTTAATAATATTTTTAGGATATTTTGGGGATATTTTACTAATATTTTAGGCAAATTTTGCTAATATTTTTTGTATATTTTACAAATATTTTTGTGATATTCATTTCTCCAAACATCTTAATGTTGCAGCTGGTAAAGGTGGAGCTCATTTGAATTGCTTTGATTTCATTGAGTCCGAAAAAGGAAATCAGTGTTCATAACCAGCAGTGAGCAGTACTCACCTGAACGGATAATATCAGTTGGACAGTTTTGACTGTCTCGTAGTCGAGAGGCGTCTTGACGAGGAGATCCGGGTTGGTAGGCGACCTCAGTTTAAAGCCGTCCTGCAGAAATCAAACAGGACAATAAAAACTCTTTAGATATGCCTCTTGAGCTAGCAGTTTACCAGCTGCTAGGCAAGGCTAAACACGTCCAGGTCCCATCTCTGTCCTGGAGATAAAACTAATATCTCATCTGACTCTGGGAAAGACAAACAATAAGAGGTTTTATCTAAATGTTGGACCTACTGAGAGATAAAAGAAAAATAAATACGAGGTCTTACAGATTCAGACGTCAGTGTGTAGTAGAGTGTTGGAGAGTCCAAGTCTGTGGCAGAGAAGCGGCCCACGCTCGTGTCAACAGGAGTCATCTGGGACAAAAATCAGTCAGTGTGATGAAATGTTAACATGAAACACAGTTTTTACACAGTATAACGGCTACAACAATGATTTATTCTGAAAAGTCTCTGACACTTGCATCGTCATTAGACCTAACTAAACCAGTCAGGTCTGTAAAGAAGAAAAAAAATAAACAAGTACAGTGATGAACAATAGCTACTGTGTATTTAAAGGTATTTATCAGACTCTTACCTCATTGACATTGACACGGTAGGGGTTCTGATCAAAGACTGGAGGTTCATCATTCACATTGGTCACAACCACAACAATGGGGAGGCCCAACTGGAAGCAAAGAGACACAAACCTTGTTTAAACTACTTATGTTGTTATTGATTTTATATTATTGTTTACAACTATCATTGCATGCTTAGTACAAGTAATAGGCCTAATATGTGACTAAGATATTAAGAAAATGAAATATATCAAAGACACAAAGAGTGTGTTCCAATCCGCGTACTTCTGTACTTACACTTACTGCTTCGAGTGCATAAGTGCGTTCTCCCTAATTTATGTTGAGTGTTTCATTGTGAGACAACATCTCACTCATTCATCCAGTGAATTATTAAGCATGATTTTAAGAGTTTGAATACACCATAAAGTGAAACATTAAAAAGTTAAAATCAGTACGGTGTAAATGCATCTCAGTTTAACATGTTTAGTGGATGAAGACAGTTTTACCTCAAGGGTTGTGGCTGTTTCAGTGCAGGTGATCTCGACAGTATAAGTTTTTGCAGTCTGCAAACAAAACAAACTTTATGCTCAACAGTCAGGTATTTTGCACAGACTAGTATCTAATCTGAGACACGGGTTTGGATCTGGTTGACACCATTAGTCATGACCCACATACCTCATGGTCCAGCACCCTCTCAGCTATCAGGTTGTTCCCTTCGAGGCGGAACGGGTTGTTGGGGTTAGCAGGAGGAGGTTTGAAAGCGAGGGTCACCCCTGGTTGGACAGTGATCGCCTGCACGACATCACCCACCGCGTTGTTTTCTTGAAAATTCACAACTGGAGGAGCAGAACATACTGTTGGGAGAGAAGAAGAAATGGATATCAGTTTCATCTCTGTGTGTCCAGTAGAAAGGATCGGAGTGCTAGCTCGAAAACATGAAAAACTTAGAAGTTGTATATATGTAGAGGTCCAGACCCAGCATGAGCTAAAATATCATCAAAAATACTTCAAACGTAGTGTTAGTTTGACCGAGTGGAGGAGTTACACTATAACTTAGTGAAAACTGGTCGTGACATTACCACTAAATTGTAGAGTATGAGGGGTGGAAGTAGCAAAAATGAATTGATAAAATGGAGGTGATGAAGATGCATGTGAAATGAAAAATTGAGTGACAAATTATCAAGTGATTATGATGAAAACAGAGCCATGTTTCTTAATTTTACCTAATTTACATTCATCATTCGTCATTCACAACACAAAACTGCCATTTATGGCATCAAACTGCCATTTATGGCATCAAACTGCCATTTATGGCATCAGGGTGGAAGTAACAAAAAATAACTGAAGAAAAGGGACATTGTTTCTTTTTTATTTGATAGGGTGGAAGTAACAAAAATTGCGTGCTGTAAACGATAAATGTCAGCTGGGTGTTGTGAATGACGAATGGTCGACATTTGATTATCAGATCGACACTGTTTCAAATAAGATCAAGTTTATCAAATCAATTGAGAATTTATCGCTCTATTTTTCAATTCACACGCATTTTCATCACTTCCCTTTTCTTCAGTTATGTTTTGTTACTTCCACCCTTGAGGCCACTGTCCCAAAACGATAAATGTCAATTTTGTGTTGTGAACGATGAATATAAGATGGTGAAAATGATGACACATGGCTCTGTTTTCATCATATCACGACTGTTTTAATCGAATCAGCATTAAATTAAATCAAATCACTTGATAATTTATCACTCCATTTTTCATATCACATCCATTTTTTATCAGTTATTTTTTTTTGTTACTTCTACCCTTCACAGTACAGTTGGCACATTCGTGATTTAATGCTGCGTTCACTTGAAATGGGAATTGCTGCTGACAAAACCTGGTTGTTTGTAACAGAGACTTGTAACTGTTCAGGTGTTGCTTTCAGCAGAATATTTTCTCCAAAATGGAAGTTTTCTCTCAAAAAACACAGGACTTTCACCCAGGAGACCGCTGTTTGTGTCTCCTGTGAAATCCAAGGTCAAAGTTGATTTATTTGTCACATAACTTCCGTACTTAAGTTATGGCACTTTCAAAGTTATTTTAACCCACAACCACAATCTTTTCCTAAACCTAACTAAGTAGTTTTGTTGCCTAAGCCTAACAAAGTCAAACTTTTCCTAAACCTAACTAAGTAGTTATATTTTGAAAAGACTGGAGCGGAAATTGACACGCGGGTCATGTGTTGATGGACAGTTGTAGGAAAAAGCACAAAAAATACATTGTTGAAAGTCGTTCTAAGCGTCATGAAAAAAAGGGAAATTAATTTCTACGTACGAATAAAATAGATTCAATTTAGTGACTATTTCACAAACTACAGTGAGACTGTGTTGGAACGTGATATAATGTGCAGCTGAAGTTTTGCAACAGGCTGATAAAATTGATAAACATAGTTTGAAGTCTTAAATTGAACGTCAGCACATATTGTAAATGTCTCCACCCTTTACTTCTCTGGCCGACACACACAAACCTTCCACTGCGCTGTTTCAATGTCAAACTTATTCCTGTTTCAGTCACCTGAGGTCCCTCTGGGTTTACTCCACGTATATTATGTCTCTAAATTCACACATTGTGAGTCCAGTTAGAACTGGTCTGTCTGTATCACATGTAACATGTCAGCACGCTGTTGTTGTCAGTACTCACTGTCTGCGGTGGACGTTTGAAGCAGAATCAGAAGTAGAAAGCTGAAGAACGTCCTCGCAGTGAAGTGTGGATGAATCCCGTCCATGTCTCCGTCCGTCTTGTCTGAACTGATACTCTGTTCTCGGCTTATCTGCTCGGCTTTATGGCTGCAGTGGACTTTTCCCCGTAATAAAAACATACAACACGTCTGTTTGTGCTGGGAAGTCATAAAATCTTTTGTGACAAATTGTTTTTTATTTGATTGGTTTGACATGAGGCACATCACGGTAAAGAATCACGCACAGAATTAATGATAACTTATAACAACTATGATAACTATCAACTAATGTCTACATATAAGCATGATGCTCTTCTCCACTCTCCCTTCATCTACGGTTCATGTGTCATAGTTACTAAAAACCTAAGGAATCCATTGGTACCATCATGTACTAGCTTGTTGTGAAGGAGGCTAAATATCACTCCAAAATTACGCTACATTTTGACGAGGAAAATCATGGCCATTTTCAAAGGGTCCCTTGACCTCTGACCTCCAGATATGTGAATGAAAATGGGTTCTATGGGTACCCACGAATCTCCCCTTTACAGACATGCCCACTTTATGATAATCACATGCAGTTTGGGGCAAGTCATAGTCAAGTCAGCACACTGACACACTGACAGCTGTTGTTGCCTGTTGGGCTGCAGTTTGCCATGTTATGATTTGAGCATATTGTTTATGCTAAATGCAGTACCTGTGAGGGTTTCTGGACAATATTTGTCGTTGTTTTGTGGTGTTAATTGATTTCCAATGATACACATATACATACATTTGCATAAAGCAACATATTTTCCCACTCCCATGTTGATAAGAATAATAAATACTTGACAAATCTCACTTTAGGGTACCTTTTGAACAAATAAAAAATGTGATTAATTTGCGATTAATCACAATTCATTATTTTAATCAACTGACAGCCCTAATTCTAACTTCATCCTGTGATAAAAATTTTTTTCCCAGGTATGTAAAATTCTTCAAATTGGGGATAAAATATTCAGATATCTTGAGGTCAGAGGTCAAGGGACTCCTTTGAAAATGGCCATGCCAGTTTTTCCTCACCAAAATTTAGCATAAGTTTGGACGTTATTTAGCCTCCTTCAAGACGAGCTAGTATGACATGGTTGGCACAAATGGATTCCTTAGGTTTTCAGTATCTTCTCTTTAGCTTTAAAACTGAGCCAGCTACAACCTCCAACTGATAGTTTGCGTTAAAGAAATTTGCATTAACGCGTTATTATTGTGTTAACTTTGACAGCCCTAGTACGTACCAGTAAAATCTGAGATTTTGAGAATAAAGTCAGAAGTTTACGAGAAAAAAAGTTGTATTATTGAAAATGAGAATGAAGTCATAATATTATGAAGTAGTAATTGTACGTGTTATTTTAGAGGGGAAATAGAGCAGCGTGTGTGAAAATGAGGAACCTGGAGCATCTTGTGAAGTTATACTTTAGTTTAGGTTTCACAAATAACGAAATACTTCATCTTTTGGCACATCAGCACCACATTATCATCAGTATCAGGATCTTGAAATGATTGTGCAAGAAACCGCGTTTATTCCGAGGACAGAACCACACGGACCTGATGGGGGAACTGCCTCTTTTGAGGAGGAGGAAATTACTTTTTTTCTCGTAAAGTTCTGACTTCTTTCTCAAAATCTCAGATTTCTTTTTACCTTAATGTGGCCCTAATACTCCGTCGTACAATACATATATGTACTGGGGAACAAGATGTGAATTTAGGGAATAAGGGGGTAACAATTCTGGATCTTACAAAGAGATGCTTGAGCAAGTCCAGTTTCTCTTGACTCAGCACTTCTAGATACAAAGACCTGGATGACTGAAATGTGAAACGCTCCACACAGTTACCAAACACACTGAACACGTAAAGTACTTCATAAAACTTATTTTAATAACAAAGATATCTGTGTTTCCATATTACATATGATTACAGATGCTTATAAAGAACATCAATAACATGTTTGTCCTTCTAACATCAGCTTTTTTTTTTGTTTGGTCTTCTACAGGTCGGTCGGCCAGTTGTTGTAGACGGACGGACACATGTACTGTTTCAGCAGCAGGTTCACCCTCTCCGTGTCTCCTCCCACCGCGCTGTGGACAAAAACACAGTGACTGTTAAACTCTGCTGGAGGGGAAACTCGAGTTCTCGATATCACAACATTAAAATTGTATTTCCACAATATTTTTTAACATGTTTCTCTTACTATTACAACTTACCAACTGATCTTGTTATAGAAAAGTTAATATGTGGTTAGAAAACTCATTTGGCGTTATCAGTTTCTGTTTCAGTTTTGGAGAAACTGACCACAGAACTTCTTTATAACGTCAATAATCAAATAGTGTCGGACTCGACACTTTAACCCCCTGAGACCCGTTTTACTGCCTTTCAGAGGCTGTAGCAGGTTCAGTTTCAGAGCTAGAGTATCATATGTAGGCGGCTAAATAACGCTCCAAAGTTGGGCTAAATTTTGGCGAGGGAAAACTGTCATGGCCATTTTCAAAGGGGTCCCTTGACCTCTGACCTCAGGATATGTGAATGAAAATAGGTTCTATGGGTACCCACGAATCTCCCCTTTACAGACATGCACACTTTATGATAATCACATGTAGTTTGGGGCAAAAAAAACCCCATTTGCATGCAGTATAAATGTGTTATTTTCGCCTATACTAAAGTGGTGTGTTTGAATATTTCTGCATAGTGGGGTCCCTAAACAGTCTTGAATTACATAAATTGGGTATCACTGTAAAGCTGAGACTCTTGTGGATCCAATGAGCCCAGTTGTTTTCCCCATAGTAGACATTTCATTGTAATGAGACTTATTTTTTGAAAATTTGACCTCACTGTATAAAATGACCTGTGGTGACCTCTAGGATAATCACAGCCTCATGAAACGTTACAGCCACAAACTAGAGACCTAGAGCATTCAGAGGATGGATGGCTTTCCTAGGTAGATTGACAATAACAGAGTTTCTGAGCAGTTTCCTGAACAGAAGTGCTCGCCATCTAACCGCAGAAATTTGCAATTCTTGCAGAAATCTCCAAATGTCAAAAGTTTTTGAAACCAAATCACAGCATGGCTTTTTCTATGGTGTTCCTCAAGGTCTTGGTGTCTTAATGTGGTATTTTGAAGGGTTAATTGATAATTTTTATCAATTCTCGAGTGGTAAAAAAATTGTTAAATTTAGCACCAAATCTGTGTAGCAAATGATATCAACCCAAAAATTGCTGCAACAACCTATGACACATAATAGAGCATGAGGATGACCATCATATACTTTGATCATAATGTTCTTAGCCGTTATACACTTTTATAATTTATTTTAATTGATTGATTCATTTATTTATTCGTGTTTATTTCTGATTCATGACTAGAACAACTTAACACACAGTGCTGAGCTGCATCTCAAATTAATCTTCAGGTTCCCAGCTTTCAGATGATGTACACCACTTCTATGTGACATCTACTGTTGACCTGCTATCTCCCCCTAAAAAGCCCCTGTACCCCCCTAAAAAAGACAAAAACAGGTCTATTGTGGGTCTCAGAGGGTTAACCCCACCTGCAGGGAGAACCAGGCCTTTGTTTCAAACTTATATTCTCCTGATTTGAAATGACTTTTCATCATATCTTAGTGAGAAGCCTCCCTGTTTTCTGATCGTCTCCTGTTTAATTTGCTGTTGATGCAAACTCCACAACTTGCTCCATGTTTACCTGTTGTCTTGTATAATGTACATTTCCACTGCATTAATATCATCAGTACAACAACAGTCATGTCATACCTCTCTGAATGACATCATACACTCTGCTGAAAACACTTTCACTGATTATTTTTCAGTAGTTTCTACTCTGCTGTTTTTTCAATCCTCTAACATTAATAAAAGCAGAGCAGCTCATGGTTGGACTGTTGTTATAGTGTCTCTGAAGTGTCACACCTCTTCTTGACGCCCTGCATGCGGCGCAGGAAGGCACAGATGGAGCTGTGTTTGGCTTTAGATCGCAGGAACTCTGCGTATCTGTTGGAGAACTCGATGTCTCCTAGCTGCCTCCTGCGGTCCAGACCTGCAGACAACAGCTGCCTGAAACACAATCACATCAATAATTGCAGAAACAGTTTTTCATGTGCCGTCACAATTTAGATGTTTTTCATGGTTTTGACATCATGCTTTTGTGTTTTGTTGCTTTTTATGTATTTTTTTACAAGACAATATACAGTAGGGTATCTATTAGACATGCACTAACCATGTGCAGAATATTACATCATAGAGTTTAAAATGAAGAGCTGCAACAACATGATTCAGAACACTGAAAGACAAAGAGGAGAAATGTTTTCTCCTAAAGTTAAATAAAGTTAAACCTGCAGTCAGATTTTTTGGCCACTCTTTTTTACAGCTTTTTCTCTGAAAACAAGGCTATGAGAGCGGTGAGAGTGAACCAGAACAGTAAAGTTGTGGGCCGGACAGATAAACAATGAGCTGAAACTCACTATGAAGCTCTGTAAAAAGCTGAAGGGAGTTGCAGATTCAGGTGGTGATTCTCTGTACGTACATCCTTACGAATCACTTCTTTAACATTGTTATTATAAAAATATTGATTATAGCTGGCTTAAGTGACAATTTAAACCTAGACTCTGTAGCATTTGTACATACGAGCTCCACAGGGAAGTGCAGATTCATTTTGTTAACTAAAAAGTGTAAAAGTCGTTTGTTTTTTTTTCTCTTTTGGTGTAAACTCACCTGAGTCTGGCTTCCAGCAGAGCATCTGCAGAGTTCATCCCCGACAGAGACCACGGTTCGTTCAGGTGTCTGATCTCAGTCAGGAAACTCTCCACTTCATCTTCATCCCTGAGGTCACATGACAGGAAGACATTTAAAGCAAATACAAATGAAATATCAGTGGAGAATGAAAGGAGGATATCTCTGTAGAACCATCGTCTCCCTACACACTTCCACTCCGTTTGTGGCTGTTATTGTTTAATACAAATCACTTATGACCATGTGGAAGTGTAGTGCGTTATCATATTTAGAGGAATCAGGGAAGGATTTCTTTGGCAGATATTAACTGGTTTGATGTTTTTCAGCGATGAGGATTATAGCTACAGGTGATGGTACCTGACAGGAAGTGATGTGGTGAGGTGGAGGAGGGCCAACAGCAGGAACACCTGAGTCACACTGATGGACGGCATCATGAGGATGAAGAAGATGAGGATGATGGTTTCCTGAGGAGACAAGCAGAATTTTTCAAACGTCCAAACAGACATCCTTTAATGCCCTTTTGTTCTGGGTCTATTTGTCCTGAAAAATCTTAATCCTGCAGCATAAAATTTAATTTTAGACAACAGTTTGAAAATAAAGATTTGTACCTGCAATCTTAGTTTTGTGAGCTCTTACATTTAAAAATTACTGGCACTTAATAATAGTGAAGTGCCTCAAAACCAAACCAATATGGACATCATCACATAAGCCAAAAAACATCATACAATGTAATTTACCCCAAAATGAATGGATATGGTGTTATATTGTCAATGCAAAGTATTTTAAACCAAAAGTTATTAACACAGGAATCTTCCATCCATCCCATATGACATGAACTTTTTGCCCCGCAGCTTGTGAAGTAAGCTTATAAGGTACAAACTTTAATGTACAAGCTTACAAAACTAAGATTACTGCTACAAAACTGTATTTTCAGTACACCCTTTTAATGGATAGAATATTTCTACATATATATACTGTAGACAGTATATATATGTATAAATAAAATAGTAATTCTTGATTTAAAAAATACATTTCTAATAATGATCTGGTTGATTTTCAACCTTAAAGTTTACAAAAATATACAAAATTTAAAAACATGTCTACACATAAATAAAAAACCTTGCAGAGATATTAACAATATGAACATATTACCACCAGTTTGTGACCTAAACTGATGTTTAATTAAAGTGATCCAAAGCCTCCAAAGTGCCTTTGAGTCCGACACTTCTGTAGCATCAAATAAAAAACAAAAACAAAGCACGTGAACTAAAATAAAACCATGAAACTATATTCATCCCGTTTTAAACATTTCTCAAAAAGGTAGGGTTTTGTTTCTGAGAGCTTCTGGGAAGAAATGACATCGTAAACTAATAAAAGATGATCAAAACAATCTTATATCAGCCAAAGAACTCTAAAGTGTCTCCAGTAGATGTTATGAAGAGACTCACCTGGACAGATCCTGCTCAGAGACCAGACCAAACCGGATCAGACCTGCAGACTGGGTGTCGGGGTCCGAGCTGCCTCCTTTTGTACCCCCTCGGGTATCGACCCTCCGACAGACTTCCCTCTGATTTTATTGGTCTGATTATTTACCATGTCAACACATCGAGTTAAGAACCAGATTTTCCAGTTTGTTCAATTCCTGAAATCTTAATGAAATTATTGGATCTGACTTCCTTAATGAGCTTTAATCACCTGTAAGAGCTGCCTGCTGTTTGTTCA
The DNA here is from genome assembly GCA_916701655.1 of Sebastiscus albofasciatus. Lineage (NCBI taxonomy): Eukaryota > Metazoa > Chordata > Actinopteri > Perciformes > Sebastidae > Sebastiscus > Sebastiscus albofasciatus. The sequence continues at coordinate 81,838 of CAKAOI010052693.1, forward strand.
CATGGAATCGTTCTCACGTCAATACACAGTATTGATCCACAAACACACGTTTCTATCGTTTTAGTACTCTGATTTATGCTTCTGTTTGCTCTGTTCACAACTGTTCAGAGGTGACTGACACTAATTAATAACGTCATATGTGAGTCACAGGGGACAATATTCAATCATGTGTACTTTTCCTTTACTTTTTCTACTCCCCCTCTTTTTCATAGACCAATTTTTGTCTTTTTTAGGGGGGTACAGGTGGTCTTTAGGGGGAGATAGCAGGTCAACAGTAGATGTCACATAAAAGTGGTGTACAACATCTGAAAGCTGGAAACCTGAAGATTAATTTGAGATGTAGCTCAGAACTGCGTGTCAAGTTGTTCTAGTCAAAGTTGATTTATTTGTCACGTAAGTTACGGCACTTCCGGTGTTATTTAAACCTAAATCGTGATCTTTTCCCAAAGCTATCTAAGTAGTTTTTGTCACGTAACTTCCGTACTTAAGTTACGTCACTTTCTGGTGTTATTTAAACCTAAATCGCGATCTTTTCCTAAACCTAACTAATTATTGTTGCGTAATCCTTACCAAGTCGATCTTTTCCTAAACCTAGCTAAGTAGGTTCATTTTGTAAAGACTGGGGCAGAAATTGACACATGCGTCACCTTGTTGAAAGTCGTGCTGAGTGTCACGAAAATAAAGGGAAGGGGTGTCTATGTTCATTAGGGTTGTATATTGGCAAAAATCTGGCGATACGATACGTATCATGATACAGGGGTTACGATTCAATATATTGCGATACTGTAAGTAAGGCAATATATTGCAATTTACTGATCTAATTTTAGGAAAACTGTCACAGTATAAAGAACACACCACCATATGCATGCAAATTTTTTTTTTAACAGTGGAATCTGCATTTGCATTTATCATAGTCCCTGTAAAATCCAACATCATAGCACTACTTTAAGAGCGCGGCACATACACTGAGAGGGTACATCTTTTTGAAAATGAAATAAAGTATTGACTTAACTGTAAATTATTAATTATAAATCGATACAGTGTTTCTGAGAATCTATACAGTATCACAAAACAAAACATATTCGATTTTTTTCAATATTTTCTTACACCCCTAATGTACACGAATCAAATAGAGTACAGATTCTTGACTATTTCACAAACTGCCGTGAGACTGTGTTGAAATCTTCTGGGGATGTCAGTTTCTGAGCCATGACAAAGGTCAAACTGTGGCCTCCAACACACTGGGTAGCCTAAGGCTTGTTTTTAGCCTTGGCGATTGATGGAAATGCCCCGTTTCTACAGGAGCAGCTGTTGATCACTTGCAGCAAATAGATGCTGTCCTACCGGCCGGTTAAGAGGAGCAAGAAGTTTGCAGTCAATAACAGTATAAAACAGTCAAAAAGTGTGTATCACCGCAGCCACGGCCCTTGAGCATAGTCATAAATGAGCACAGAAAACATCAGGCTGATGGGTTCAGTAGCAAGATTATAACACGACCGAATGCATGATCTGGTGGAGATAATTAATAAATTGTGCACACGGAAGAGTTGAATATGTTTTTAATTCCTGATAATTGAAACAGCTACAGCAGAAGGTAAAGATCAGTTACAGCTCAGATTACAGCTCGAGGTCGACTGACTCACTAGATCTAACTAGTTTTAAATATTCCCTGTTAGATGGAGAGGTTTAAATTGGGAGAAACTTCACTGAACTTAATGTCATCATTTCAAGAGTTTCAAAATTAGACTCCCAGAACGTAAAATGGACATTTGAAATAATTTTGAGATTTTAGTAATAACTAATCAGAAATATAATTTACTAAAAAAAATAATTATTTGCGTGGTTAATCGTTCATTCTACAAGTTCTACATGCTGTTAGAAAAACACAAGGGTCACAACACTAGAGATGATTACATCGTTAACTCTATACCTGTTCAGTCATAATCTAGGTTTTTACATATTTCACCCCGGGCTGCTTTAAGGTCCTTAAAGCATTCATATACAGTAGGCCTATCTGCAAAATGTAATGACAAAATCTGTTCATTGCAATGTTTTCTCCGTAATAAGTGGATTAACGGGAATTAATTGAATTTGTAAGAAGACTTAACAATGCAAATCTGCGCTGTTGATCACATCCTAACCCTCTTGACAGTGTTGACCTCTTGCCAACTTCTAACTAGTAGAAAGCATGTTGCCAGAATGTGAACAATAAGAAAACCTCATGTTTTTGGTAACTGGTGAAGTTATTTTCACCAAGTGGGAGATTTCATAGTGTCGTATTGTGATTCCCGGAATCTCATAATTAACTAGAACTGAACGGTTTTCCCACTTAGCTGCTGGTAAATAAGGCCCGGCTACATCAGCATTTAAAATGAAGAGAAATCCGTTAATTAAAGTGGAATTGCAGTGATCAGTCCAGCTCAACATGTGGTGGACTTTGACATGCAAATTCATGCCGCTGACCAATAGAGTGCTACAGGAATGAGTCCTAAAACCCAGAAATGAGTTCGCATTTTAGCACTTCTGGTTCCCTCGTCTGGAAGTCAATGGGTTTTTAGTTAAATGCCTGAAATATGGTCTGTGGTTAACACAAGCTTAAGGGATTTTAACGTTATTTTTTTATTCTATGATATAAAATACATCAATAAGATCCCACTCGCGAATTCTGAAGCCTTTATGTGTCTTATAAAAGGCAGTTGCTAACAAGTGGCTAAATAAGACCACTAAACGTCATCACGGCGACCCGTTCGCCTTTACAGCCTCATTGTGTATAGGCCTACTAGCGCTCATGTGACCGTGATGTAGTTTGTTTATAGCCTAACGTTAGCTTTTTACTTCTGGCGATTGCATTCACGCTTCAAAAATCATAAAAGTGGTGTCCATTTGTGAAGATTATCTTGGTGAACAAAACGTGTAAGTATCATAAACGTGTGTTCGCCACAGAGCTTATATTTTCTGCAATAATCCAAAAGCCAATGGAAAAATCCCATTGTCTCTTTGTCGAGGGAACCAGTGCGATGCTAACTTCCTGGTTGGCCAAATACTGTATTTATCACATCACCAAGCCTCCAGCACCAACTATCATCACAAAAACATGCAAATTAATTTGCCATTTTCTGGTTTGACCGGGTACTAAATCTATATAGCCTACTAAAGCATAAACACATTTAATGTATAATTACAGACCGCTAAATGTAAATACATATTTTTATCCTCTCCTAATTAAAAATCAACCTCAGTCATCAGTCGACCTCTGTGTGCACATGATTAACACTTTTGGTTTGTTGTTGTTTGGAGGTTTCACAGCAAACATTCAGACTATGATTGTATCAATACAACGTTAAGAGATAAATCAACAAGAGACAGACGGCTGAGATAAAGGTCTTCACAGGTCCACTTGGTTCCTACTAACATCATAGACAGTCTAATCAGGTCTCTAAGGCTCCTGTTGTTGCCTATTCATGTTATATATTAGTGGAGCATGATGCTGCTGCCAGTGTTGGTGTCCACCACTTCCTTGAAAATGAATGCATGCACGTAGGGTTCTGGTAGGTTTTCCATGGGCACCTTTTTGATTGGGTCCAAGATTTTGAACCTGTGAGGACCTCTAGGCTGAGTTACAACTGTCAAAGACATACAGACAGCTACATCATTAAAACCCTGGCTGGTATTTGGTCAGAGGATTGAATCAAAGCTGATTGGTTGATGTTTTGGAGCACCGTGAGCTGCTACTGGTTCCCTCCTTCGTCAGTTTGAGTCCAGCTCGACGTCAGCAGAGAGGAAACAGGATTGCTTGTCAACAAACAAACCACACGCAATGAAAGAGCATCTACAGTCTGACAGTCCAGTGCTGATACTCGACTTCCTGTTCGGTCAAAGGTCAAATTATTTCCATTTAATCCAAATGGAGCTCTGTCAGTGTTTTGGAAAATAATCATATTATTTATATTTAATTTATGTCCCCTAGAAGCTGCAATGTTTGCAAACAATATCCTGATGATTTACAGCTTCTAGTAGCGCTAAGAACTGACAATTTGTGATCTGTGGATGACATCGCCATCCTGAGGCTTAGTGAAGAAATGCAACTTCACTATGAATAATATTACTAAAGGCTATGGAAAAGTAACATTATAGATGGTGCTGCTACATGTAGATTGTATTGTATATAACCCTGTGGACACAGTGAGCAGCGGCTACATCAGGCTACAACATGCTCAGAGCTGTGAACGTTTTTTAAAAGTCAAAACCTACAATGATCCAAAAATGAACAAGACCCTGTGACACTGTGAACATGTTGTTTTACGTGAGCAGATGGTTGAATATCAACACTGGACTTTACAGTGCAGCTTCCTTCAACAAAACTCATAAAGAATTCATAAAGAATAAAATCAATAATATGAACCTTCCACTAATACAATAAAATTAATTCTAATCAGGTTTTGTGTGGAATAATCTACATTTTCCACATTGAGATGGATTTATTTATACACAAAAACAGTTTTCTTTTTGAATTTGATGGAGAAAATTTGTAGTTTTTGTGAATAAACATTTAAAAACTATGGCCAAATGTACTTGGAGAGCCCTGTCAATGCCCTTTATTGCAGTGAGTCACACCTTTTTGGCTTATATTTATTGTTATTGAATATTTATATATATATTTATATATATATAAAAATATATAAGTATAAATATAAATATATAAATATATATATATATATAAAATCTTGTTCTAATTCTTTGTCATGACTATTATGTAGTCATATTATTTCTGTATATTAATCTTGTGTTGTCTTTAACATTGTCAAATTTTAACACTATTTATGTGGAGACTTTTTGCCTCTTCTTGCACTCTTTATTATTTATTTTTGTTTCGTTTGTGTCGTCTTAAATTTGTGCAAAATAAATAAACAAACAATAAACAAACCCCATGAACAAGTCTATGTCTACTTAGGACATAAACGTATCCAACAACTCACAATCTGTGAGGCTGCATTTACACACAGTGGTGCTTTGAGCTCAGTGCTAACAATGGCAACGCTAACACGCTAATGTTAAGCCCTCAAGAGTGTGTTAACATGCTACAGCTGAGGCTGATGGGAATGTCAGTAGTTTTGCAGGTATTATTGGACAAATTGAAATTACAAATTTTGACCTAGACAGTACCAAAGTTATTACAATTCATCCCGAGGGGAACATGGGTCTTCTGATGTGTGCGAATCTTATTTGATTTGTGGAAGGTTCGGATTATTAACTTGAGGTTTTACAAACAAACTAAACCCCGACAGACGAGTTTAAAACATCATGTCACACTGAGAGTAAACTGGAGTTACAGCTACAACTTCAGCTGATTTTGAAGACAGAATATCTGCACAGTTTGAGTGAAACATTGGCGTTAAAGCAGTACTTTATCAGATGATGATGTACTTTTGAGTGCTGTGTTTTGCTCAGTTCATTTGCATATCGAGCAGAAATGGAAGATTAAAAACATTCATGCGTGCGCGGTTCAGCTTACCCAGCCACGACCAGCTTTACTGACACAAAATCTTCTTGACTAAAATTAAAATTTGACATTTTTCTTCTAAAATGCTGTGAAATATACAATTTCATAGTTACGATTGAGCTCAGGTTTTCCTGAGAAAAGATGGAAACATGGAGGACCGGAGACAAATCTAATGGACCTGTCTAAGAAGCAGAAAGTAAAAGAAACCATCACATGGCTGAAGAACATAGACGGTGACTGTGAGAGGAAGGTTGTGGAAAATAAATCTCCTGTCACCATTATTTTTCCCTAAAAGTGCAGGAGATTTACTTTCTACTTTTCGTGAATGTGAATCATCCCTCGACCCCGAATGATTACATGACCCTAGGAATGACTGGCAGGTGTCTGGCATCTTTAAAACATGTAACAGATAATTCCAAATCCAGGATCATTTCAAACTATTTAAAAGTGCAAATAAGCTATCATTTCTGTAACAATTCATAACCTATATATAAGATGAATAAATACAAATACTCTCAGTCTGTTCTTATAGGCAGCAGGGCTGCACTCGAGACAAGTCTGAGTCAAATCATCCACAAGACAAAGACAAGTCTGGAGATAACAGAAGAAACGTCTTGAGACCAGATTTGAGCACTACAGCACTAATAAAGAAGAAAAATACAATAACAAACATAACAAATGAAAATCAATCTAGATGTTAGTCAACGGACTATTTGAGTCAAGTCCAAGACAAGTCCAAGTCAAAGCAGTTTCAGTTTCAAGTCCTAACAGGGGTCGAGCTCACGTCAAGATCGCAGTAACAGATGAGAATAACCGGCGGACAGGATCAAGACATGTCTGAATCAAAACACCTACAAGACTGAGAAAAGGCGGAAATGAAACAATCACCGAGACCGTGACGAGTCCGAGATAAAAGAACAAAACTAAACTGAGATGGGACTCGAGAACTTCAGCAAAATAAAATCACAAACAGCAATACAGACATTAATCAACAAGCCACTTAAGTCTAGTCCTTGACAAGTCTGAGCAGTTTTGTGATCAAGTCAAAGCCGAGTCCATTGGGGTCAAGTCCGAGTCAAGACCCGCAACAGCTGACTCCAGTCTGCTAAACAAACATCTGGACTCGTCGAGTCTGTCACAGGTGGTGGCCGACACCGAGACAAATCCGAGTCATATCACCCTTGACAAGTCAGAGACAGAACCCCCATAAGACCGAGACAAAACAGCCACAAGTTCAAGTCAAGTCCATGTCAAAACACCCACGAGGCAGACGCAAGTCCGAGTCAAGACAAGTCCATGTCAAAACACCCACGAGGCAGACGCAAGTCCGAGTCAAGACAAGTCCACGTCAAAACACCCACGAGGCAGACGCAAGTCCGAGTCAAGACAAGTCCACGTCAAAACACCCACGAGGCAGACACAAGTCTGAGTCAAGACAAGTCCAAGTCAAAACACCCACGAGGCAGACACAAGTCTGAGTCAAGACAAGTCCACGTCAAAACACCCACAAGGCAGACACAACTCCGAGTTAAGACAAGTCTAAGTCAAAACAACCACAAGACAGACAAATCAGAGTCAAGACATATACATGTCAAAACATGTCCAAGTCAAAACATCCACAAGACACCCACGAGGCAGACAAAAGTCCGAATCAAGACATCCACAAGACAGACAAGTCTGAGTCAAGTCCGCATCAAAACACCCACGAGGCAGACACAAGGCGGGTCAAGACAAGTCCATGTCATAACACCCACAAGATAGACAAGTCAAAACGGCCATGAGACAGAGATGAGTCCAAGGCAAAACATCTATGTGACCCAACACGTCTGAGTTAACAGAAAAAGACGCCAGACTTGAGATCAAAACCAGATTTGAGTGCTTCAGCCCGCTCTACGGGCAGTGACACACAGAGCAACGTTTTGGGCAACGCAGAAACAAGTCCATGTTGTTTGTTTGCACATTATGTCACCGTTACAGGCAACGTTTCTAACCTCAAGGCAACGAGATCATCAAGTTACGATCTGACGATTATAGGAAAAAATATGATCAAACAGAGCAGGGCTCAGTTTGGAGACTGGAGTTCAATATTAAAAATCAATCAGGTGCCAGACACCCACCAACCATTCAACACCAACAGTGTGACCCAGAACACATGCACAATTTGAGGGTGAAGCTTTACTCTCCAGGTCAACCAATTCCCGATTATTTCTTTAAGACAGCTGCTAGTTTCCAGAGAATAAATTAAAGCTGTTCAGGATGTTTTAAGGAAACTACTTCACACATCATTTTGGACTGTCAGACCCAGAAAGTAAAGTTTTGTCTCCTTCCCTACTGCTCTTTGTTGAGTAACAGCACAAACGGTAAATCCTGTCGAGTCTCCTGGTGAAGGATGTGGCGAGTGTCACATGATGGCGGCAGCGACAGTGACGTAGGCTGAGGCTGGAAACAGGGCGACGACTCCAGTGTCTGACAGGGAGTAATGGGGGTTGTGGGCCTATATTGCACATGGGTTGGTGAGATCCTCAAACACCGTCGGTTCTTCGATACCTCGTGCAAACAGCTTGATCAACTGGCATTGCACTCTGGGAACAACAAAGGAGAAGGTGTTTTTGAAAGAGAAATTCAACCAGGGTTAAAATTAGGGCTGTCAATTGATTAAAATAGTTAATCGTGATTAATTGTTAATTTATCGCACATTTTTTATCTGTTCAAAATGTACCTTAAAGGGAGATTTGTCAAGTATTTAATACTCTTATCAACATGGGAGTGGGAAAATATACTGCTTTATACAAATGTATGTATATATTTATTATTTATATTGTCCAGAAACCCTCACAGGTACTGCATTTAGAATAGAAAATATGATCAAATCATAACATGACAAACTCAAGCCCAACAAGCAACAACAGCTGTCAGTGTGTCAGTGTGCTGACTTGACTATGACTTGCTCCAAAACTGCATGTGATTATCATAAAGTGGGCATGTCTGTAAAGGGGAGACTCATTGGTACCCATAGAACCCATTTTCATTCACATAACGTGAGGTCAGAGGTCAAGTGACCCCTTTGAAAATGGCCATGTCTGTGTCGTTTTTCCAAAATTTAGCGTAAGATTTTAGCGTTATTTAATCTCCTTCCCGACAAACTAGTATGACATGGTTGGTACCGATGGATGCCTTAGGTTTTTCTAGTTTTATATGATAGTAGTATCTTCATTCTAGCTTTAAAACTGAGCCCACTACAACCTAAAAATCACAAATTGCATTAATGCGTTAAAGACATTAGTTGCGTTAAAACAAATTTGCGTTAACGCGTTATTATCGTATTAACTTTGACAGCCATAGTTAAAACATTTGACAGTAGCAAAGTAAGAGACTCCCAGAGGGTTGAGGTACCTGACGTCAATGGCTGTGTGGGTCAGGATCTCGCCGTCGCAGTTCCAGCTGCTGTAGGCGGGGGCACAGCCGCAAGCCGGGTGATCTCGGCAGATCTGACTGAAGATCTGGTGTTTGCCGTTCTCCCGCAGGTCCAGGTCTGAGTCGCTCTGGCAGTGACGCGGTGTGAAGCGGAAACGTCGGACCCGGTGGACCTCAACAAAGGTCATGTCAAACTGGTCAAGACAGAACGAGACAGTGAGGGAGAGCCGGAGGACAGCAGGTGTAACAGGATATTATGTAGAGAAACCATAAACCAGAATGCTGATTTATTACCTGGTCGTCTTTGCTGGTGTGTCGTAAGAGGTGTCTGAGGAAGTTGAAGCGGGAACATTTTCGGACCAGGATGAGGTCGGTGGTGCCGTCGGCCAGGTGAGCGGCAGGTGAGAGGCCTTTGGGGCTGCGAGGACAAGCACAGCTCATACTGGCAGCGTTTATAGCCAGGAACTTCCCTCGGATTGTCCTCCACTCGGTGTCACTTTCTAAAACAAAACCCCCCGAAAAGACAGATTTGACCTTTCTTGCTGCTGCTGCTGCCAAACCACCATCACTTCAGGTAGTTTGGCTTTTATTATTATATAAAATGTTGATATTTAAACAATATTGACTGCAGAGATTCAGGAGTTCAACCACAATTAACAATGAAGACATTCAGTGTCATGTAAAATGGCTACAAAGCCGATCAGATACTAGTATGGAGAGGAAAAAATTAGAGACAAGAAACCTTAAACCTTAAAGCTCCCAGATCGTGCTCATTTCCAGGTTCATACTCGTATTTTGTGTTTCTACTAGAACATGTTTATATGCTGTAATGTTAAAAAAAAACACTTTTTTTTCCTCATACTGTCTGCCTGAATATAAAAAAAATGCACACTACTACTTTATTCACACAACACTATGTTGAACGATAGTACAAATATTGAGTATGTAGTGCATAGTATGTGATTTCGGACGAAGCCATATGCTGCAACCGTAAAATAAACTGGGACACATTTAGATTGTTTACATTTAAAACTGTGAACTGTGTCTATAGATTGGTAATTTGTGACATCAGAAACGGACGACTTGTTTCGAAGGCACAGTTTCTGATTACCGGTTGTGTGTATTTCTCCGTGGATTGAGCGTTTTGATACTTTCACAGTATTTATACAGCACGTAGACCTGCTTTGTAATAAAAAATACATGAAAATCTCACTTTTTACAGTATGGGACATTTAATATAATCACACAATATACTGAGTAGTTTTAAAAAGTTGAGGTTCAAAGTTTAATCCTGATCTTGGTCATGTGATCGAAACCTCCAGAACAGCTAAATTAAATGGACCTTGAGGTGAGATTATTCTGTCAATTGTGGGTTTCAAGGTCAAGAGTGAACTTGGTATCTCAATTTAAAGCCAACATGGACAAGACGTAAGAGAAAAAAAGAGATATTTGACCATCTGTAATACCATGACAACTCTGTCTGCTGATGAAGATCATGGGATATGATTGACAGCTCCAGAACAGCTACTAAATGGATGGATGGTTGATTGTTTTATCCGCATTAAGAAGGTATTATAGAGCTTTTCATGTTAACGCTGGTAATTGTAGTTTCAGGACTATTCCGTGGCGTGCCCCAGGGCTCCAGTCATGCACCACTTTGATTTCCAAGTACAGTATTAATATATTCTAAGACACAACAAGTATATCAAACAACTTTGGACATGTTGGAAGGCGTATTTTTTTTTATCACTTTTGATGAAACCAGGATATCTTAATCCAAAGACAGTCATTTTCTTGCTCAGAATGAGGATTTGTTGGACTCACCGCTGTCTGATGCTTCATCCGTCTTGTACCTGTCAGCTTTCTCTGAAAGTAGCTGCCCTTTGTGCTGACAAACCACACAGCTGGAAATTTACAGACACAGCGATGTTATTTAAAAAAAAAAAAAAAGGCATAAAACAACAACAACAACAACGTAAGCAGAACACAACTGTTTTAGCTACTAAACTTGTCCGTTAAATCAGCTGAACCGAGTCATTAGCTAACCTTCGCTGAATTCTGTTTTAACTGCTAAACTGATCTTGAACTGTCTGGTAACTAAACTGAACCATCAACTTACCTGAAGTGAACCAAATAGTGATGGTTGTTAAATTAAACTGTTAGCTTACCTGAAACACACAATTTTAGCTATTAAACATTAGCTAACTTGAACCAAAGATGCTCTCCAACAAAAGATTATGATTACTTAAGATTGCTTCCTGTCTTCCCAGCATCCCCTCACCTCATTTGGATGTGTTGTAACCATAGAAACAGAATAGGAGTAGAACGGACATTCCCATTCAAATCAACGTAGCCGGATGGTCAGAGCGGCGGACATTTTTATGTGTACCATTGCGACCATTGTAGTGGGCGGATTTTAACAGCTTAATGCTTCATCCACACACTCTTGTCACAGCGGAGGAAAGCACAGTGCTATCGCCTAGATGAGTGACGACTTTGTTCGGCTCATTTTCTGTAACCAGTGTAGCATTAAAGCATGGTGGAATTAGCTAGCTCACTACATAGCATCTCTCTCACCCGGATCGACACCTGGCGGCGTCCCGTGGCGTTCCCACGATGCCTTTGGCCGGCAGGTAGGACACTGTTCCTTCATAGTAATGATGAGTCAGGAACATCTTCACACCTGCAGGAGTCAGAGCGTCATCAAGGTAAAGAAATGGGACGACCAAGGATTAGTCTCGTCTTCATTATCAGTACAGTCTGTTCATATACACATGGTAGTTGTACCTGCTCTAATACTACATTCATATCTGCTGTCTTTCATGCAGTACTTGTATTTCTGAGTCCGTCCTGCTCTGTGTTTGTATTCTGTTGGTTGTGTTCTTGTATGTTCTTGTTATTCCATACATAGTGTGTAACTGTAATATTCTGTAAGACTACAGTGGAAGAAACATTCATATCATTACTTAAATAAAAGTAGTAATACCACATAATACCATATTATCGTATCATTATTATTGATGTATTATGTAAGAAATACTTCAATGTTGTTGGTCGATCACAGAGGAGCTAATTTGAACTACATCGTATACTTTTGACAGTTTAATCTGTAACAATGGATCATATTATATAAACTGGTGTTTTGTTTGTAAAATCAGTATTTGAAAAGTAAAATTAAATAAATAATAAATAAATAAAGTACAAGTTCATTTAGCAAAGTAAAAAGTACAATATTTCTCTCTGAATTGTAGTGGAGTAGAAATATAAAGTAGCATAAAATGGAAACACTGGAGTAAAGTCAAGCATCTAAACTAGGGCTGTCAATCGATTCATCACACATTTTTTATCTGTTCAAAATGTACCATAAAGAGAGATTTGTCAAGTATTTAATACTCTTATCAACATGGGAGTGGGCAAATATGCTGATTTATGCAAATGTATTTATATATTTATTACTGGAAATCAATTAACAACACAAAACAATGACAAATATTGTCCAGAAACCCTCACAGGTACTGCATTTAGCTTAAAAATATGCTCAAATCATAACATGGCGAACTGCAGCCCAACAGGCAACAACAGCTGTCAGTGTGTCAGTGTGCTGACTTGACTATGACTTGCCCCAAACGGCATGTGATTATCATAAAGTGGGCATGTCAGTAAAGGGGAGACTCGTGGGTACCCTTAGAACCCATTTACATTCATATATCTTGAGGTCAGAGGTCAAGGGACCCCTTTAAAAATGGCCATGCCAGTTTTTCCTCACCAAAATTTAGCCTAAATTTGGAGCGTTATTTAGCTTCCTTTGCGATGTAGTTATTATCGCGTTAACTTTGACAGCCCTAATCTAAAAACATATTTCTACCTGAGAGGTCGTATCTGGCCGGTCCCATCCATCTCTTCCTCTCACTGTCAGTTAGCACGTCGCCGTAGAAACCGTATCCCAGCAGGGAGACGGAGTATCGCAGGAAGGTGTTGTTGTGGTGAACCGAGCACACGTCCATCGGCTGAGAGTCTCCTGAACACACATAATATAAGAACACACAATCAATTACGCCCATCATGTTACACTCAAATCTCTGTTTTTAAGAAACTCAATTAAAAAGCTAGACCTGCAACCAGGTAAACCAGGTAACAGGGAAACATATGTAACACACTTGAAAATGCATCTTTTTTTTTTTTTTTTTTTTAAAAAAAAAGCCTTTTATTAATTCTAGCACATTGTTTTATTTCCAACTTGTCTTATCTGTTTTTTTTTTTTTTTTAAAAAAAAAAGCCTTTTATTAATTCTATTTCGGTATTATTTTTAATTCTCCCAATTGATTTTATTTGCCTCAGTGAGTCCTGAAATGTTTTAATGCTGGTTCTACCATGTAAAGCATTTCGTAACTTGGTTTTGAAAAGTTCTTTCTAAATAAAGTTTATTATTAATGTTATTTAATCCTGTGGATGGCATATTACTTGCATATCTTTTTCATCTGTTTGCATTATATTTGTTCTCGTGTTTTTATGTGTTTTTATCCTTGTTTCTTTAAACCATCTTTGTTTTGTTTTAATACTTGCATATACCAACACCGTGGTCTGACAGAATCCTCTGTATGTCCTGTACAATATGGCAGAATTGACAATAAAGTTGGCTTTGACTTAAAGTTAGACATAATAATTGTTTATTATCATTAATACTTTTGTTTGTACATTTGGCCCTCGAATAGTTCAGTGCCTATTTTCTGAAAGAACACTAGATGGCAGCATGAGCCCATGAAGGTAATGTACCTCACTGGATTTTCATTGCATTTGCTGTGATTATGTTGGCGGACAAACTGGATATGGATAAAAAAAAAAAATGGTAATATTTGTATAACATACAATATAATCCTGAGATAATATGACGTATCACAGCAACGGGCTAAAGCTGCCAATGCGGTGTCTATGTATATATATATGTATATATATATATATATATATATATATATATAT
>CAKAOI010052693.1:95824-111812 GCA_916701655.1 Sebastiscus albofasciatus
ATACCATACAGTCTATGTGTATAACATGTTAAACAACCTGTGTGGTGCTGTAATGATTCATGTTATAGTTGATGTGTAGTGACACCATGTGACTGACCCACGATGATGTGCAGTGCAGAGGTCACGGGGTCGTTGGTGCCCACAGTGGCGAAGCAGATACAGTCTGTTGAGCCTGAAACACACAAGCAGATTGTTTAATGTTCCAGTGAGGTGAAGAGCATGACTAATGGTTTTGACAGCATCAAATATTCTGATTATTTTCATAAATGTTGCCTGTTTGAATAAAGATTTTACAACAACAACAACACTGCTGCACCGAGCACCAGCAGCCATTAATTAAGCAGGTGAGCTTGTTTCTTCTCTTCTGCTGCAGAGAGAATTAATGTCTCCCTCATGACTCGGAGTGTGTGAGTGTATTTATAGAGCACTTAAGCAGAACAACAGAAAACACAGAAGGACACAAACAGAAACAGAACAAACTGAGAAACGAGGCCAAAGTCAGTACGTTTATACCCGGTAACAGAGACTCCTGCTCTCTGATTGGCTGTCAGCTGTCTATTAAAATCACATCAGTGTTCACTTCAAACAGTTTAACCTCCGTTCTAAATCAGAGCTCAAGCTATATCAACCCTCTGGAGTCTATTCATCAGCTAATACAGTGAGCATGTTTTATTAACCCATTTGTGCCCGCAACTGACATTTTTTTTTTTTTTTTTTTTACAGACAAGCTGAGAAACCCAGTTGAAAGTGCTGATGTGGGGCTTTCACACAATATCTCATTTATGTCTGCAAACCATAAAAAACATGTTCATAGAACTTTTAAAAATTGTGAATTATTAAAATTGTATCTATTAAATTTACAGGCATCCATAGCCTCAATAAAAAGGCCAAAAAAACACTTTACATGCAAATATACTGTATCATAGTTTTATTTCTTACATTTTTTCCCACTGATTGTGTGTATAAATAGTCAAACTATATTATTTACAACCTTGAACTGTTCTATAACAATATTTTGAGTGATTATCATTAAAGATTTGTATATTTTCATAGGTGCCTGTGTTTTTTTTTTTGTATTTTGGGTTCCTGGAAAGCTTTAACACTTTGGTTAATTCCAAAAATGGGAACGTCAGACTTCTAGAGTAGCTGAGTCTGTGCTGAAAAAAGAATACCATGCATGTGGGGACAATTTGAATGCATAGAAAATCTGTAAAAATGGACCACAGTGAACCTGGACCAAAAAACAACATTGTGACATCAGTGTTTCTGACCTGCAGGAATGATTCCAATGCGAAGCGAGCAGGGAAGCAGTGCTTCATCTGGACAGTTTTGATCGACGCCACCGTCGATCTGCGTCCTCCAGATCAGCCCATGGATGACCTCACTGAACATGCCGTCCCCTCCGACACACACCACCCTGAGCCGGGGTCAAAGTGAGATGTTACAGGGTGCAATGGCTTTTTATTTCATAATTTCTCTGCCTAAACAGTCTGTTTACTGTCACTCAAAGTGTAAAAAAGTCTGCAGCCTGACAGATGTGTTCTCTGGGGTGCTTTTATTTTGGTGGTTCAGATATTTTAGCTGTCTCACAGGTCTTTTGTGATCTAAACTTTGTTATGTGAAAGAACTAAACTCTCACCCGTCAAACTTCTTCAGCTCCGCCCCCGTTCTCAGGTGGTCTCTTGCATAATTGGCGTACTCCGTCACTATGACAACAAACATACACAATATGCATTAGATGTATAATCCCTGACACGGGAAGCCCAAGAACAGGAAGTGATTGATAATGGACGCACCAATGACGTGCGTGGAGACGCCTGCCTGGGCGAACAGCGGGGCAACCTTCTGCTCGTAGATGCGTTTTCCCTGTCGCTTCCCGCTGTATGGGTTGATGTAGACCAGCAGATGTTTTGGTCTGCTGGCTGTAGACAACAACAACAACAACAACGGTGTTACCAACAGTTTCTGGCAACAATCATATATGAGTCATTCAGTGTGTGTTGGTGTGCAGTCGTACTGATGGCTGCGAGTTGCTCTCTGATGCTGCTGACCCAGTGTTGACACAGCGTCCCCTCTGGACAGGTGAAGGTGACCTCAGCACACCGCCAGCGGTGCTGCTGACACCTCTCCACATACAACACTGACACACAACAGACACAAGTCAAAACTGCTCATTTCACAATTGAACAGGGATGTTTACTTTTTGTACTGTGTTTAAAAGTGTGTTTTCACCTATGTTTCCAGCTGCGTGTCCAGATGTGTTTCCAGATTGGGTTTTTTTTTTACTGTGTTTCAAGGTGTTTACTGTATTTACAGGTGTGTTTCCAGATGGGGTTTTTTAACTGTATTTCCAGCTGTTTCCTGGTGTTTTAACTGTTTCTGTCTGTTTCAACATCTGTTTATTGTGCTTCCATGTTTCCAGGTGTGTTTCCAGATGTTTTGTTTTTTACTGTGTTTCAAGGTGTGTTTAATGTATTTCCAGCTGTGTTTAACATGTTTCCAGGTGCATGTACAGGCGTGTTTCCAGATGTTTTGTTACAGTGTTTCCAGGTGTGTTTACCTGTGAAGGCCTGCCTGCAGTCCTTTCCTTCTCTCTCTTTGATCTTTTTCCAGCTGCCATCGTCTGTTCGTCTGCTGCTGTTCTCCTCCTCTTCCTCTCTGACAGAGATGATCTCTGACACTGACACGCTGTGGCACACACCTGCACACACACAGACACAGACACAGACACACACACAGACACAGACACAGACACAGACACAGACACAGACACAGACACAGACAGACAGACAGACACAGACACACACACAGACACAGACACACAGTTTGTTAGTCATTTGTACATCAGATATTTCGGAGCCTCTCTGCAGGACATGAACAAGTTTCAAGTTCCACATGATTATTTAAAGAGATGAACTGAAACCTGAACTAGAACAGCGTAGATTGACTCAAACTTGTTTTTGGTTTTGAATGTCTGAACTGTAACCTTGGGTGTTACAGAGAGGTGAAGTGAAACCAGAACTTCCAGGTTCTGTTTCAGAAGTAATAACCCCCCCGAAATCACACTGACATTTGTAATAACTAGGGCTGTCAAAGTTAACGCAACAATAACGTGTTAATGCAAATTTGTTTTAACGCTACTAATTTCTTTAGGACATTAACAAAATCGATATCGTGGAGGTTGTAGCAGGCTCAGTTTTAGAGAGAAGAGTGAAGATACTGGCATCATATGAAACTAAAAATCCATGTCATACTAGCTTGTCGGTAAAGAGGCTAAATAACGCTCCAAACTTACGCTAAATTTCAGCGAGGAAAAACTGGTGTGGCCACTTTCAATGGGGTCCCTTGACCTCTGACCTCAAGATATGTGAATGAAAATGGGTTCTATGGGTACCCACAAGTCTCCCCTTTACAGACATGCCCACTTTATGATAATCACATGCAGTTTGGGGCAAGTCATAGTCAAGTCAGCACACTGACACACTGACAGCTGTTGTTGCCTGTTGGGCTGCAGTTTGCCATTTTATGATTTGAGCATATTTTTTATGCTAGATGCAGTACCTGAGAGGGTTTCTGGACAATATTTGTCATTGTTTTGTGATGTTAATTGATTTCCAGTAATAAATATATACATACACTTGCATAAAGCAGCATATTCTCCCACTCCCATGTTGATAGGAGTATTAAATACTTGACAAATCTCCCTTTAAGGTGCATTTTGAACAGATAAAAAATGTGTGATTAATCTTAATTAATTGCGATTAACTATGGACAATCATGTGATTAATCGCGATTCAATATTGTAATCGATTGACAGCCCTAGTACTAACAGATATCTATCTTTGTGTTTTTAAAATTTTGTTTCTTTTAATTCTATTGTATTTTTTCTTTTTAATTCATATTTTATTTCAGACTGATCTTGCTTCGCTTTTTGCCTTTTATAAAACATTTTGTAAGTCAGCAAATGGTATAATTTTGAAATTAATTCACCAGGTTACTTTACCATCTGCTAAAGAACGTCATTTATTAAAAAGTAGACATTTTAATATTTGCAGGCTTTTAATTCTCAAAAAACAGTGTTATGTTAATATATTTAACACAAATTAACATCACGTACTTTAAAATACTAGCCTAATAAAAACTAAGGTGTCTCCTCACAATCTACTTCAGACTAGTAACGATAAAATATATAAAACTACACTGTGAACTGGTTTACAAGTAAACATTTACATTTTCTCTCACTGACTCAGAAAACACACATCCCTATCTGCCGTTCAAATCTAACGAACCACCTGAGGCCTTCAGTTACCTGTCGATCACATCTGCGTCGTACATTCACATGTCACACAGCAGGAGGTTTTAATCACAAACTGTTCTCGCAACAATGCATAACAATTTTGTCATGTCTTGTTGCCTTTATGTCTTATCATCAGCAGCATGTGCAGTGCAATGCTTGATAAATATATACATAGTATTATTGCCCATCTTGATATAAAAAATAATTATTAAATATTGTGATTTAATATAAATGTATGAAGCATTTTATGGGTCCAAACACCATTTTTCTTCATGTCCCACAAGTGTGGTCTCAATGTTGAGATACATTAAATGAGCTAATTCAATTATAATATGACATTATTTCAAATGAAACTGTTTCATATACATATTACTTTACACCATATTAAAATGATGTTTTTACAGATCATTTATTTGATTTTTTTCCATCTAAATGCGCCTGTCCCACACTTCTGAGTCCTGACCGAGACACTGAACAAATACCAAGCCAAACAAGTCCAATTTCTATGGAAACAGAAGTTAGCAGGTGAGCACATAGATGACAGGTTGAGCCACCCACATAGACGTAAAAACATATATTATTATTAATATATCTACGGGGCCACTCACATAGGTGACCCTAAAGATAAAGAAAAACAAGGTGAAGATTTTTCGCGGAAACATAGTATTCACCAGAGATACTGATATTTCTCTCATCGTCTCACATGCATGTCTAATGAATGTAGAGGAGTAAAAAGTACAAGATCTGCCTCTTTGTAGGCCACTAGAAGTGTAAAGTAAAATACTATAAAATGGAAATATTCAAGTAAAAATACCTCAAAATTGTACTAAACTACAGTACTGCTTCCACCCCTACTGTGAGAACTATGAAATTATGTTTTTATTTATACGATACTTTCTACTCCTAAATTCCTCACTAGTAGAGGGAC
Source organism: Sebastiscus albofasciatus (assembly GCA_916701655.1). Taxonomy (NCBI): domain Eukaryota; kingdom Metazoa; phylum Chordata; class Actinopteri; order Perciformes; family Sebastidae; genus Sebastiscus; species Sebastiscus albofasciatus. Next base: position 101,050 of record CAKAOI010052693.1, read on the forward strand.
ATTTTCGATAAGATTTAGGGGAACCAAATTATGGAGTAGCTTTTCACATCCATCTAAAAAAATGTTCATCTGTCAAATATTTCAAAAGTTGCTTAAAGGGTCATTTAATTGCTGTCTTGTAATTGTTTTTCCCCATGTTGTCCATGTATCTGTTTTTATGTTTTTTATTTTCTTTTTTTTCCCCACTCACAATGTTGTTTGGTTATGATCCTGTATCACAGCTGTTACTCTGCACTATATTCAGCTTTAACAGTTTTCTTCATCTCCTTGTATTTTTATATCTGGTATATTTTTTTGTACTTTGTACTACTAACTTTTTTTTACTGCCTTTTTACTAACATGTTTTGCACTATGGAACTGTGATGCTGGAAACTTGAATTTCCCTCGGGATCAATAAAGTTACTATCTATCTATCTATCTATCTATATATCTATATCTATATATATATCTATATATAGATATATATATATATATCTTGTCCTAATTGTTTGTTATCACTATTATGTAGTCATGTTATTGCTTTATATTAATCTTGTCTCTAGGTGGAGGCTTCAGATAAGCCCACTGTATATTATTCATTTATTTATTTATTTTGTTATGTTGTATAGTCTTAAATTGTGCAAAATACATAAACATAAACAATGTTGTTTAGTCCTTCAAAAACAACATTTTCACTCCTCTATTTCTCCATATTTCCCTGAATTTAGAATACTGTAAAAAATGCATGAGGTTTGGTCTCACAATGTTGTTTGGTTACGATTGCCCAGAAATCTTTCTAGATATTTAATTTAAATTATTGTTATTGTTGTTATTATATATATATATATCTTGTCCTAATTGTTTGTTATCACTATTATGTAGTCATATTATTGCTTTATATTAATCTTGTCTCTATAGGTGGAGGCTTCAGATAAGCCCAGTGTATGTTATTAATTTATTTTTTTGTTTGTTATGTTGTATAATCTTAAATTGTGCAAAAATAAATAAACATAAACATAAATTGTTTAGACCTTCAAAAACAACATTTTAACTCCTCTATTCCTCCATATTTCCCTGAATGTAAAAGACAGTATAAAATGCATGAGGTTTGGTGTATTGTTCCTCCCCCTGCAGCCTGCAGCCTCACTGTGACCTCCTCCACGTATTGTGTGTGTGTCACACTGGATGTTGTGTGTTATGTAACCGGATATTATCACATCTCACTCATTGTTACAGGCTGAACTACATCATATTGTGTTCACTACATTAACCTGTGTTTATATCTCCAGGGAACAAACACAGTGTTTGTCCTTTAATGTCCTTTAATGTCCTTTTGTTTATCACACAGGATGAGGAGTGTGTTAAAGGCCGACAGACATATTCAGAGGTAAACATTCAGGGACATTAGACCGACAGACTATCCGGGTCTTACTGGGTCTGAACGGGTGGTACACCGGGCTGGAGATCCTCCTCTTCCAGGTGAGCAGGGACCGGCTCAGGCTCACATCGCACGCCGCGTTCCTGACGCGGAGCTCGGACAGCAGCAGCAGCCTGCCCGGCCTCTCCATCTGCTCTCCGTCCTGCTCCTGGTGTCCTTCAGCCGGCTGAGGAGGCGACAGCAGCCCGGGGACGGTTACCTCTGTCCGGGCATAATCTCTATGTGTGTTCGGAGGTATATATAAATAGTCAAACAGCGGCGGTGTCGGTAGCCGAGTGTCCGTGTAGCGGATCTCTGCTCGGGATGTTTCTCTCTCTGACGGATTAACGGTTTCTTACCGGAGGTAGGAGGGGCCTTGTGCTGGTGCGTTCAGGCGCTGCCAGGAAACTCTGAACTATATGATGAGTTCGAATAGTCCTTGGTTGCGTTCGAATAGTTCTTTTTCTCTGAGGAAGGTTCCTAACGGAGTGAAATGACCCGGAAGTACCTCAGTAGCAGCCATGACAACAAGGGTTGTTTCAATACTTCCTTTCTTATCTCCTTTAGTAGAGGATACACTGATACACCATCCTTTACCAAAGGAAAAGAGAGAATAACATCCCACAATTCCTTGCGGCCGCAGCATTTAAAACAACGCATCAATCGGCCGTTCATAAACACAAACTATATGCTGACCTTGCATATTATTATCTTATGCTCATACACTGATTGGGATTCATGTTGAATATGAGTAGACTGTGACAACCATTTAGTTTCACTTTATTTTTAATTAAAGGGACTATTTGTAACGTTCAGAGATGCTTGTTAACAGCGACACCTGTGGCCGTTAAGTCAACGAAAGTCAGCGTCGGGCTCACGCTTGCTCGCTCTAAATAGACAAATAGACATGAACGAGCATCACTCAACACAGTGAGGCGACACACGTCAACTATACCACAATATCACTCTATATTTCACCTGCGTGGCAGTAATATTAGCTGACCAGACGGAGGTCTCTCCATGAATCACTGCTGATCCTAGTGTTGGCTTTTCCTGCTTCAGCCTCCCGACCGCAGTCAGAAGGAACAGGGGAGACACCGGCACCCGGTCGGAGATGATAACGTTTCTCACTGCGGAGCTCCGTCACTTCACAAGACACGGGAAACCTCTGTTGGTCTGGAAGAGCTGAAGCAGTTGTTTCTGCACAAACGTCCACTGTACATTCACTAGATATTCTTAGAGCTACGAATCTTCTGCAGTGTGTAGTGTGCACGCATGCACGTGAGGTGGAGCGAGCTGAGTGAAGGCAAGCAGGCAGCGGAGCAGAGGAGCAGAGTACAGCAGAGACTCCGGCCCTGGAGACCAAAGCTACGTTCTCCCCCACGTCCTCCGACCGCGGCCAACACTGTTTTGCAAGACGGGCTTCACTAGATATAACTTTGCGGTTTTGGTGCTCTTGTGTAGTTTGTGTTGGAGTCTGAGGCTGAACAGCGTAGCCACACGCGAGTGTGCATGGGACACCGACCCGGGTGATTTCTACTTGTAAGAAATTACAAACAGTCCCTTTAAGAGATTTTAACATTTTGTTCTATGATATAAAATGTGTCAGTAAATATCCCACTCATGAATTTTGAAGCTTTTACGTGTCTTAAAAAAGACACGTACGTTTTTTTTTTACTTCTGGCGATTGCACTAATTTATCTTATCTTGCTGAACAAAATGTGTAAGCATCATAAACAGTTGTTTGCCACAGAGCTTATTTTCCGCAATAATCCAAAATCCAATGGAAAAATCCCATTGGCTTTTTGTCGAGGGAACCAGGGCGATGCTGACTTCCTGGTTGGCCTACAAAAATATGCCGTCCTTTGAGCACTCTATTTTGGGATTGCACTATGATTCAAGCCTGTTTGTTTGACATAACGTTATTAACAGAAAATTAGATACTAAACTTGAATTAAAAATTGAATCTATATTTGGATATTTTTTGGTTGCTATACTGATGAGATCTTTGCAGAGAAACTGTTTGTCATAAGTCTTTCTCTAAGCTGTCTATATATTGTAGCTGAATTCCGAGCAAAATACTGCATGCACTCTAAATATATTATATTTCATAAAATATTTATTCTATTTTATTTGATATCTATTTTGACTTTTTTATTTTTATTACCACCTCAAGAGTACAAACATGTAAAACCTGTTGTCAGTTCTATTTTGTAAATAAAACATCCGAAAAAAATTCAAAGTCTCTTACTTGACATATTTATCGATGATGTTGAAAATAAAACTGGTTTACTCAAAAGGTGGTTTGATGTGAATAAAGTATCAATACATTCGAACAAAACCAAATTTATGGTTACTGGGAATTGGGGGAAAAAAAGGATGATCAAGTCACCTGAGTGTTTGAGATCAAAGGTTTTGGTGTCATAATGGACCCTAAACTTTCTTGGAAACTTTACAAAACTTCTATAAAGCTGTCAAACAAAGCAAAGTACATGCGAATAAAACCAAGGTGTTGGTCAAGTGCAGGCAAAAATTAAGAAAGGGTTTACCATTTATTCATTCCTAAACATCACATAATCAAACTGATTTAGATTCTTTTTAAATCATCAAATTATTGTCCAACCTGCTCACTGATTGGTTGTTTGTGTAAATGTAAAAACGTTCATAATTCCAACATTTCATCTAGCACTTGAAAGCACCAGAAATCTGTTGCGTCTGTCGTCACGTACGTCATCACGTTCTCTGATTGATTCTGGAGGAAGAACAAAGCTCCTCTCTGCTGGAGTTTTAAGAAAATAGTTCAAAATGAGCTCCACTTCAACCAAATAGAAGAGTAAAATCATTATTTTACATTAATGCATGAGTACTACTATCTAATTATTTAATCTTTAATAGTATAACAGTCACAGGGGACATTTTTTTCTTCATTAAGTACTTTTACTCTGAATACTAAGTACATTTTCCTGATTATTACTACATACTTTTACTTATAATTACTGTAACATTTTCAATGCAGGACTTTTACTTGTAATAGAGTATTTTTTACAGTGTAGTATTGCACTTAAAGGTTCTGAATACTTCCTCCACCACTGATAATAATAATGGAAACATCTACAGGTCCATGACAACTGAACAAACTCAGATATGTATACAGTCAAAAGATCCAGAGCAGGCGAGTAAGTGGACCTTCAGTGGGAGATTGTTTAGTCACCTGTTCAGGATCAGCTGACTCTCTTCTTCACTGTTTCTGGACGTGTTTTGTGTTTCCTGTCAGGACGTTAAAGTGTTGAAGGCAGCAGCTGTTCAGCAATCTGAAAATACTCTTTTACAAGTCCTGCATTCAAATTCCTGTTGCAGTAAAAGTGCAGAAGTATTACCTGCAAAATGTACTTGTAAGCATCAAAAGTAAAAGTACTTGTTCTGCAGTAAAATGACTGATATGTTATCAAATATTTTATTATTAGATTGTTAATTCTGATGCATCAGTGTTAGAGCAGCATGTCGCTGTTGTAGCTGCTCCATGTGGAGCTACTTTTAACTACTTTATATACAGTTAGCTAGTTTAGTCCACAGGTTCCCAAACTAGGGGTCGGGCCCCTCCGAAGGGTCACCAGATAAATCTGAGGGGTCGTGAGATGATTAAAGGGAGAGAGCAGAACAAGAAACTAAATTCTGATACACACATTCCTTTTTTTTAAAATGTTTCTGTAACCTTTTCTTTTTCTGTGAAATATTGGATGATTTTACAGGTTTAGGCATCAAAGTTTTATTTAAATGAAACGATCAGAGAGGTTTAAGGCTCTGACACACCCAGCCGATAGTCGGCTGTCGGACAGTTTGGGGCCGTCGGTGAGCGTCCATCAGCCTAGTTTTTGTGGTGTGTCCCGCACTGTCGGCTCTAGTGTGCCCGTAACTTTTAGACCGATTCAGCTTGTTGAATCGTCGGTGGAGCTCGGCAGTGAGAGAAATCCCTCTGATTGTCTGTTCAGCTTAAACGAATCAGTGCACGTGAAGAGAAACGGAAGCGAGGACAGCAAGATGAGTAAAGTCAAGAGAAAAAACACAGAAGCTCTCTCAGAGGCTCTTCTCATTTTTCATCTTCATCTCATCTGATCATTCCAACACACGGATATTTTCACAGCAACATCTGAAATGAAGCTAAGTGGCGAGTGAGAGTGGTGTGAAAATGGTCGGCAAACGGCGCTTTGTTTCATGTACGTATCATAACAACGGCTTGTATATCCGCCTTCCTCTGTGTACTGGTTTCCCTTTTTGAATGATGAATACAGACTACCGTCACCTGCTGGTGTGGAGAGTTATTTCCGCTCACGCAGGCGCAGAATGTACGTGTTAACTGGCTGTCGGCTGTAATCTGCGGTGTGTTCGAGTGCAACTTTTTGGCCAAGAAAAAGGTGATTTGAGGCGACTCAACGGTCGGCCTTTGACGCTGCTAGTTCTTTGATGTCGGGTTGGTGTGTCTGGGCCTTTAGAGGGGAAAAGTCTCTTTGGTGGAATTGCTAACAACTCATCTGAAATGGATAAAGGGGTCAGAGGTCACAAGCCAAAAATGTTGAGAACAACTGGTTTAATCTTTAACAATGGATTCTATTTGATAAGTTTACCACATAATCGTTTAGTGTGAAGCTGTCAGGCAAATATAGTGAAGTAAAAAGTACTATATTTGCCTCTGAAATGTCGTGGCGTAGAAATATAAAATAGCAGAAAATTGAAATCCTCAAGTAAAGGACCTCAAAATTATACTAGAACTACAGAAGTAAATGTACATAGTTTCTCTCCACCACTGATAATCACTTTTTAAGGATAAATTAACACTCAGCTGAAGCTTATATGAGGATTCATAACTGTGTTTGAGTCCCCTGAATTAATAATATATCATAAAATTTGCTTTAATTTAGGTATTTACTTCTTTATCTTCTTTGTAAAGCGCATTCAAGTGTTCAATTTATTCATCCATAACAACATGCTAATCACCGCTGACAACCAAAACGCAGGAAATAGATACCTGCAAAATAAAAGCATGCATAAAAGAAAAAGTGTTCGTGTGATCGGCCACTTGAGCACCGACTAGAACTTTAACACCTTGGTTAACATTTGTTGATTTTAATGGTGCTCAATAATAATTGATTATTTTCTTAAAAGAAACAATTCAATTTTCTTTCCATTTATTGTTTTTGATGGAAACAAAATAATTGATGTGACATTTTTGTGATGATCACGAGAATCCAGGATTTTTCCATGATTGGAAAGATAGTTCCAGGTTTTCCAGGATGTGTTGTGTTATTCAGAGACAGCAGGGGGCGCTGCTACTGCACTCACTACTCTCTCTCTCTCTCTCTCTCTCTCTCTCTCTCTCTCTCTGTGTGGAGTTTCTCTGAGAAGCTGTTCTCTGTTTCAGATTTCAGTCATTTTTCTTTGATATGATGAGTTTAATTTGAACCAATAAGATTTCAAACTGTCGTTAATCTCAACTCAAACTGTTTAAACTTTCAGCTGAATTGGAACTGTTCAATTCAATAAAATCATATTGATTTTAAATACCTGACTTAACTGCACACCTGTTGAAAACCTCGCTGTAGTGTTATTACAAAGTGCACTCAGGCTGCATCTTAGTTTCACTCATGTTACATTTAATTCATATTTTTGTGATTCAAGCCAGTGTACTTTCAAGTCCAGGAGGCAGAGAAACATTGAATGCAGCACAAAAGCAGCTGGATATTTTTATTTTAAATCTGCTGTTGATTATTCTTTTGGCATCAGCAGCAGATTATTAAGATTTTCTCTGAATGAGATTAATTTAACCTCTTTAACCCCTTTAATTTAGACTCTCTGTGTCCCTGCATTGTTAGAAATGTAATTTTCTGTCTTCGATGAGAAAAAATAAAACTCTTGACATTCAACCTGTCTATCAATGTCCTGATGAATCCGTTGAATCTCTGCTAGACGCTGAAGCTGATCAGGAAGACGTGATCCTGTACGTAAAAGTATCAACTCTACACAGTGAAAGTTCGCCTCTACAAGTAAAAGTTCACTAAATAATTTAACAAGTTTAATGTAATGAATAAATGAATAAAGATAAAATAAAATCATCACTGCGACAGAAATAGAAAGTTCACCACTGTGCTTTCATGTGTTAAAGACTTTTATTTTGAAGTTTGACCCTGTGACCTCTCAGTTTCAGGTCACACAGCCAGCAGTCGTCCTCTCCTCCCCCGAGAGGTGGAGAGCAGAGATGGATGAATCTGACAGGAAGCTCCTCTCCGGCCCGTGATGGATGCTGCTGCCTCGGACGCTCAGGCCGCTGCGAGGGAACGAGGCGGCTCGATGGCGAGGAGGAGGAGGAAGAGGAGGAGGGTGTAGGTCAGGGTTATATATAGAAAACAGATGATGAGCCCTTTGCTCCACCCTCTCCGTGATGCATGAAGACAGCCTCTCCAGCTGCGTTCACTCAGGTGATGTCATCTAAAATGGACGATGGGCGAAGTGGCAGCGCAGCTGTCCCAGCACAGCACTGACTGACCTAGTAACGTAAACTCACCACAGCATGAAGAGGAGACCAGACAGGTCAGAATGAAGGTCAAAGGTCACAGTATACATTCATGTACCACAGGGAACGTATTCATAAAACATCCCAAACCTTTTGTTCTAAAAGTAATTTATAAAACACTTTGGTGCTAAAAGTAAGTAAAATCTGAGAGAAGTCAGCAGCAGCAGTCCAGAGAACTAAGACCTGATCACAATCCAGAGGTAGAGGAAGTACTCTTTTCAGATTCTTTAATAAGCAAAAGTACTAATACCACAGTGGTGTACTCAGGATGTCTTAAGGGCAGGGGAGAAAAAATAAAAAGGGCACTGGCGCACAAAAAGTAGCATGTAGGGCAGCGTATATGGCACTGCATCACGTTTTCTCCACTGGAAAGACACCCTTAGAGGGCAACTCATCATGTTTTCTCCACTGGAAGGACACCTTAGATGGCATTTTATCACATTTTCTCCACTCAAAGGACACCTTAGAGGGACCTTTTGCTGTGTTTTTTTCAAACATGGGGTTGCCAAGGGGGGCCCCCATCCTGAGTCCACCAATGTAATTCCATACTGTAAAAATACTCTGTTACAGGTAAGTAGTGGAATGTAACTAAGTACATTTACTCAAGTAGCCTACTGTAGTCAAGTACAAATTTGAAACACTTGTACTTTACTTGAGCATCTTCTCAGATTATAATCCTTCATCCCCTTCCTGTCCAGTGACAACCACGTATCTCCAGATGTGTTGATGTTGAATGAAGTGTTCCTTTATGTGTTGAGAAAATTCTTCTTTAAGCTAAATTCATTGAGCAGTAAAATGTTCCCTGTCAGTGTTTTACTATTATATCTGATGTTTCTGGATTAATATTACTGCTGCATTAATGTGCATGTTGCATTTTAACTCCTTTATATACTGTGCACTAGTTTAATCTACAGCAATGCATCATGGTCTATGAGATCATCATCTGTTTGTAGCGTCGCTGTGCTGTGAGAACCACGTATCTCTAATAAGTCAGAAAAACAGCCTGTTTTCAGCTTTTACTTTGATACTTCAAGTACATTTTGTTGATCATATTTAAATATTTTCACTTCAGTGAGGATTTTGAGTGCAGGACTTTAGTGGAGTGTTTTCACAGTGTGGTATTAGTACTTTTACTTCAGTAAGGGGTCTGGATACTTCCTCCACCACTCCCTGTTGGTGACGGCCCACTGAGAGGTGGAGCAACTCTGAAAGAGGAGAGCTTCAGCGTCACATTTCCTGGTATGAAAGTGAAAGTTTGTCTGAGCGACAGCAGAGCTGCAGTCGAGACGAGTCTCTCTGTTTCTCTCTAAAGAAACATTCAACTGAATCCAGCAGGTTTTTATCAACAACACAGCAGAATCTCTGCCAAACACTGGTGAGTACACTGACCTACAGAGACTAGATGCACCAACTAAATATAGTTCAAACCAGAATCTGACTGTTTTACATCTGTTTAAAGAATAGATCAAAACAACCTGGAAATGTTGCCAGAAATACTAAACAGAGGCAAACCACAGTGACTGAACTCCGGCTAGTTAAGGTTAGACAGAATACAGTCACAGCTAGCATTAGCTTGAGCTAATTCACAGACCTGTTTCCAGTCTGAACTCAAAACCTCAGCTCTACTCAGACAGGAAGTCCCCCTCAGGGCCAATGTTTCACTGAGGTTTATCGGTGGCTGTGGGGGTTGTGGAGAGAAATTATATTATATATATAATGTCCTGCAGTCCAGAGCAGTAGCTTCCATCTTTTCTTCTGCACATCTTCTGTGTGTGATTCTCTGCTCTCTGTATCTTCATCCTCTCTCTGATCCTTTTCTTCCTCCTCTTTGTCCGAGCTGACTCTCTGACTCTAACGCTCTTTGGGCAAAGAAGGTGATTTTTATTTTGCTCTGCTCCCTCAGACGCTTCAATAAGACTGAATAAATATGTCACAGTAAATTGTAATAAATGTGTTAAGGGCAGGTAAAAACCAAACTATCAGCCAAGTTACTGTGTGTGTTTGATTTTATTAAACAAATAATCAAAAGATATGTAATTACAGTTTTGTTTTTTGTCCTCAGAGTGTAGATATGTCTGCTGCCAGCTGTCTGCTGACTGAAGATCAGTTTCTGTGCTCCATCTGTCTGGATGTGTTCACTGATCCAGTCAGCACACCATGTGGACACAACTTCTGTAAAACCTGCATCACTCAACACTGGGATGTTAATGTCCGGTTTCAGTGTCCCAACTGTAAAGAGCTTTTCTACACCAGACCTGAGCTGCGGGTCAATACCTTCATCTCTGAGGTGGCTGCTCAGTTCAGACAGTCAGCTCAACAGAAAGCCAGCAGCAGCAGCTCAGAGCAACAAGCTGCCAAACCAGGAGAAGTTCCCTGTGACGTCTGCACTGGAACCAAACTGAAGGCCCTGAAGTCCTGCCTGGTGTGTCTGGTCTCCTACTGTGAGACTCACCTGGAGCCTCATCTGACAACGTCAGGCCTGAAAAGACATCAGCTGATCGACCCTGTGGAGAACCTGGAAGGCAGGATGTGTACGAAACACGATAAACTGCTGGAGCTGTTCTGTAAGACCGACCAGATGTGTGTCTGCATGCTCTGCACTATTTCAGACCACAAGACACATGATGTTGTTCCTCTGAAAGAAGAATATGAAGGAAAGAAGGCCGAGCTGGGGAAGACAGAGGCTGAAATTCAGCAGATGATCCAGAAGAGACGACTGAAGATTCAGGAGATGAAACACTCAGTGGGGCTCAGTAAGGAAGATGCAGACAGAGAGATAGCAGATGGTGTTCAGGTCTTCAC
>CAKAOI010052697.1:0-55917 GCA_916701655.1 Sebastiscus albofasciatus
TCCACAAAGAGAAACCTCCACTCCTCTCCTCGACAAAAACGATGAAGCCTTTCTTGTTTTTCCTGCACGTTTTTTCTCTGCAATCACGTTGTTTTGTTCACATCATCGTGCACACAAAAAAACAAGAGTGCTGCTCCATTCCACAGCACAGCAGAGCTCTCATAGCAGAGACAACAGCTTCCTCTGCAGAAAACAATCACAGCTGTGTCGGGTGAGACTCGGCAGCCAATCAGAGCGCGGCGGCTGATATGACGTAGCAGCCGCAGCACCGCCCACTCGTCCGGCTACAGACGCACAAAGCTACTGGAGGCTGCTGGAGCTGCAGAGAAGCATGAAACGAAAGTGGAAACAGAGAACTACTTTGAATGGCAGACAAATTATAAAGGGAACTATAAAAAAGCATTTGAAGAGAGGGATGCTGTATGTTTACACAGTGGTGGAAAGTACATTTGCTCAAGTACAACTTTTTCAGCAATCATCTGATACTTTATACTTCTGAGTCACTCTATAATTAGGGGTACATTTCATATCAACCAAAAAGTGAAGAAATCAGTTTTCTTTTTTGATAAATAATTTAGTTGTTACCATAATATACCCCCTAAATGTGTTAAATTCATAAATTGCCAAGCTTAAGCTCTAATGACTTTTTAAATATTTGAATGAAAATAAACATTTGATTCATTATTTTACTATAACTGTGTTACAGACAAATGTTGTGTCATATAAAACATGAACAAGGTACTACACATGTGATAAGACATTTGTTTGAAAGTTTTTGAGTCTATTCACCAGAGGTTTTAAGGTTGTCTGTGTAACTGATTTGAAAATCTAAAATTTGAGCTTCATAATAGACATTTTATGGGATGCTATCAGGAAGGATGAATGTTTTTTCAACATAAATCCACATTACACTGAATTTAGAGTTATTCACCATCCTTATGTAAGACTTCCCTCTCTAACAGAAGAACTACTCCACTACAATTCAGAGGGAAATATACTACTTTACTGCACTACATTTACTAGACTAGTTACAACAAATAAATGATGTATTATTATGGATAAATATATTTATTGATCCTTTGGTGAAATTCACAAGCTACCTGGCAGTATATAAATTGAAAAAAGTATGTATTTTCTGATTCCAGCTTCTTAAATGTGAATATATTTTCTGGTTTCTTTACTCCTCTATGACAGTAAGTGGAGTATTTTTAAGTTGGTGATGTCATCCTCGGCTTTGGGAAACACTTTTTCACCATTTTCTGACATTTATAGACCAAACTACTAATAGATTAATCAAGAAAATAATCTACAATGAAATGGTTAGTTGCATCCCTACATAAGACAAAAACAAGCAGGAAGTCCTCTCAATTTAGAAACAAGAGCCAGGTATTGTTTTGCAATTCAGAGGTAAATACTGTACTTTACTGCACTACATTTATTTGATTAGTTACTAGGCTGGTTACAACAAATAAATGATGAATAAATATGTGTTTACCAGGATAAAAAGCAGAAGTTCCTCTTGATTAAATGCTCAAACTTTCACAGATCTTCTCCAAAAAAGCAAACTATTTCAACAGGCTGGACCTCCACAAACTAGTCCCAACCTCCTGCACAGGTACCTTTATATATAAGCAGCTTATGGGAAATGAGATAAGTGGCACACTTTTTTCCTGTTGTTTACAAGAAGTTGTTGAACTCTGGGTCAGGCTATGAGAGGAGGTGTGGCTGCTTGGAAGGAGGAGTGTGCCGGCAGGGACATGTAGGCCAACCACACGTCAGTCAGAGATATATAATGCGAATTCGAAAGGTTCAGTGCCTGGATGACACACTTTTTCAAGGCCCGACAACAACATGGAAACATGTTTTGCAAGACCCAGCCAGGTCGATATGGGGCCGTGAGATAACAAACCTTTACCTATTGCATACGTGCAGCAAAAAACATACACATCTATAGGTGCATGTTTTTGTTTTTCACTGTACATGCGTATGTAGGCTTACCAAATACTTGTGCCTCAGTAAAAAAAAAATTGAAAACATGTTTACGAGACACTGCATCTTCAGTCCAGTGAGATTAATGACAAATTACAGTTATTTCAATTTAAATGTCATAAAAAGTCATATTTACTTATCAGCTGCTGGCACTTTGTACAAAGTAATACCATGGTTGAATCATCTTTTTTTCATGCAAATTGGCTTGCAAAATGAAGCGATGCTTCATGACCTACAGCAAATTTGGAAAACAAAAACAGAAAGCATATCAATCAGATAGCATTTCTTTTCAGTTAAGTTTAATTAAAAGCCTTTTTTTTGGTGTAATTATGCTGCTGATGTCTCAGGGTGTTGTATCCATTGTATTTTTTTTGGCAATAATGTGGTGCTAAATTGCAGAACCAAAAATGAGTTCTGCACCAAATGAGGGGACTGGTTTCTAGTTGTTGCCCAGTGTTCAGCTTCAAGCCTTAACCCAACTGCTGAATTTATCGCTTCTTTTTATGGCTGATTTGATGTGCCATGTGGAGGAGAACAATGCCCCAATTACTGTGAATAATCAAAGAAAAAAAGAAAAATCCTATAACTACAAAAACCCACAAGCACACCAGAGAATTATAGGGATGTCCATGGATTGCCATGAAATTTTGTACAGACATTCATGATGATGTACTTTGAAGACTTTCGTGATCCACAACTTTTCCTTCAGCGGCACAAGGTTCAAATTTGTGCTCTTGAGTGAATGTCTCTACAGGGATTGCAATGAAATTTGGTGCACACATTAATGTACTGTCCTGTGCTTAACACTTTAGTGCTAATTAGCAAATGCAAGCATGCTAACATGCCAAACTGAGATGGAGCACATAGTAAACATTACACCTGCTTTAGCATCATCATGTTGGCATTGTCATTGTGAGCAAATTAGCATGCTGATGTTAACATTAAGCTCAAAACATTGCTGTGTCTGGTCTCCCAGAGCCGCGAGCATGACTGTCGACTACCTACAAACAGTGGTGGCAAATGCGGTGGAGAGGAAGCTTTTTTATTCCAGAGACTTTCACATTATAAGTTATTAACCATGTCATCACACAATTTAAAAGATAAAGGAGCTGCTTTAGTCCCACTACAGCAGTTTCAGAATGAGTTTTTGAATGTTAGTATTTCACATGGGTATATAAGTCATCTTATAGGTATTACAGTTTCCAGACAGCGCATTCAAATTGACCGAGTTTTAAATTGGTTCCACTTGAATAGAATGAGAAAATGCCATTTCAAAAATGGCAGTGATAACTGAATGGTTAAATATAAATGTCACAGCTGCACTCCGCTGGAGCTGTTTCACTATGTTGTACCAAACAAGTCAAGCATGAAAGTATATTGAGGGTTGAAAAGTTTGCATTTGTCTCCCTTGTCTCATTTCTGAATGCTTAGAGTTGTGTTGGTGTGTGCAAGAAGGCTTGAACAAATACAGCATGTCTTATTGGATGAGAAGACTATCAAAAGAGGAACTTCTGCTTTTTTCTTCCTCTTTATAAGGACGCTTTGATATAATAGCAATCCTCAATCATGACCTCTTTACAAACACGCTGTTGTGGTCCTAACCCAACATTCACTTTGCTGCAATCCATAGATAATGACATCAGTCATATCCACTCTATCCTAATTTCAGTGGCCCATGTGGTTAACACAGATAAATCACCAGAGCTTCACGGTTTCACAAAGGGGGAAAGAAGGTCAAAATGAGAAGGGTGCACCTACGGGGGGCTCTCCAAGGCCCAAAACTACTCCACCAGCCCAGTAATCCAGCTATAGTATTCTTCTCTGCCTCAGCGAGTGTGTTGAAGATCTATGAGAAGGAGTGTGTTCCCCAAATTAATACATTTCTCTATGTAGTTCTTGGCAATCCATGTACCCGAGGATAAAAGCCTACAGCAGTGGGAGTGTGTGCGGGGGTGTCAGTGTCTGTAATCTAAGAGAAAGTGTATATGTGTGACTTAAGAGAACTTCCACACAAGAAGACACTTTAAATATCTTATTAACTGAAGGAAGGAAAATAAGGTTAATAGGGAAAATTGTGAGACCCTGCAGGAATTTAGATCCTTAATTTCACTTCTTGTGCTCCTCCTGACAGTAACATGTGCATTAACGTGGAGGTTGAAATTACAAGTTAGTTAATGTGGCTCCATAATAACCATGAAAATGACTCGGCATATAGCAAATAGCTCCTAGCAACCGGCAGAAGCTGGCGCTGGCGTACTGTAGAGGAAGTCTCAGCCACATCAGAAGATAAAGCAGGATGCTACGACACTTCAAATGAATAGCAGATCAAGCGTGTCATAGATTATGCTGTTAGACTGGGAGGGATTGAATTATAGCTAAAGGAAAAGCCTGCTGGTAAATTGATCTATCAAACTCAGGCTTGACAATTTTCTTTCCTCAATCCTGTGTGAAATTATGAAGGGAGACATCCTAATCCGCCCTCTCGGAGGGTTGATTAAGACGAAAACGGTTTTCAGCTTCATGCTGTTTATTCCTTCTGGTTCAGGTGTCAAAAATCATTGTGTTTATTCCTTTCTAAGTGCTAAGATACTGCACATGTAGACAGCCTTTATTAAAGAGGGTATTTTCATGTAAATGCACCTGCAGCATCCATCCCTTTTTAGGTTATTAATCCATAGTTTGCTCAAAATTCCCCAATGCTTCAATGCATTCTGGGTACTCTGGATACACACCACCTTTTCAGTATCTCTGTGCCATGAAAGATAAAAGAGGATTCTGGGTATAGAGTGTATC
This sequence comes from Sebastiscus albofasciatus, assembly GCA_916701655.1. Classification (NCBI taxonomy): domain Eukaryota; kingdom Metazoa; phylum Chordata; class Actinopteri; order Perciformes; family Sebastidae; genus Sebastiscus; species Sebastiscus albofasciatus. The sequence goes on from CAKAOI010052697.1 coordinate 4,783, forward strand.
AAGCAGCTTAACAAAGGGTGCCGTAAAGGCCCTGTCTCTACAGCCCGAGGGCGTGGCACCAGGATGCAATCTCCCAGCCCCCTTTGTTCTACGGCGTTCAGATCCACAATTGTTTCAGAGCAGCTCACCTTATTTCATAGCCAGATACTACATTTACTTACTCTTGCACAGCATGCCGATATTCCCGCCAAAACAGCAAGAATATATTGGGTTTGTAAGGATAATAAACGCACCCTGAATCAGAGCTACAAGCCAAACAAACTCTGCTATTCAGTGAATACAAAGTTGCTGTTTAAAGGAATAGTGCAACATATTGTGAAATATGCTTATTCACTTTACTTGCAGAGTTTAATGAGGAGATTGAGCGTGCTATCATTCAGTCTTCTCATCTAACTCTCTGCAAAATAGCACATACGTTGATACACAGCCTTCAGAGGTGGGACCAAGTCAGTGTTTTGCAAGTCACGAATTAGTCTCAAGTCTTTGCATTCAAGTCCTAAGTCAAGACGGTGAAGTCCCATGTCAAGTCTCAAGTCAAGACAGTCAAGTCCAAAGTCAAGTCCCAAGTCAATCCCAAGTCAGGACAGTCAAGTCCAAAGTCAAGTTGCAAGTCAGGACAGTCAAGTCCCATGTCAAGTCTCAAGTCAAGACAGTCAAGTCCCAAGTCAAGTCCCAAGTCAGGACAGTCAAGTCCAAAGTCAAATCCCAAGTCAAGTCCCAAGTCAGGACAGTCAAGTCCAAAGTCAAGTTCCAAGTCAAGACAGTCAAGTCCCAAGTCAAGACATGCAAGTCCAGAGTCAAGTCCCAAATCAGGACAGTAAAGTTCCAAGTCAAGTTCCAAGTCGAGTTCCAAGTCGACACAGTCAAGTCCCAATTTAAGGCAGGCAAGTCCCAAATCAAGTCCCAAGTCAAGTCCCAAGCCAAGACAGTCAAGTTCCAAGTCAGGACAGTCAAGTCCCAAGTCAAGACAGGTAAGTTCCAAGTCAGGACAGTCAAGTCCCAAGTCAAGACAGGTAAGTCCCATGTCAAGTCCCAAGTCAGGACAGTCAAGTCCCGAGTCAAGTTCCAAGTCAAGACAGGTAAGTCCCAAGTCAAGTTCCAAGTCAAGGCAGTCAAGTCCCAAGTCAAGTTCCAAGTCAAGACAGGTAAGTCCCAAGTCAAGTCCCAAGTCAAGACAGTCAAGTCCCAATTTAAGGCAGGTAAGTTCCAAGTCAAGTCCCAAGTCCTAAACTTTGAGTTTTTGAGTCCTAAACAAGTCATAATGCGCTCTTCACCAAATGTAATGCCATTTTGGGGGAAGGTAAGTATTTTCAAGTCAAAAGGCTCAAGTCCAAGTGAAGTCACAAGTCAATGGTGTTAAAATCCAGGTCAAGTTGCAAGTCTTTTGGGATTTTGTCAAGTCATGTCTACAATCATCAAATTTGTGACTTGAGTCTAACTCGAGTCCAAGTCATGTGACACCTCTGGCCTTCACTACTGTATGTCTGTCATGATAAACTGCCTGCTGCTCTTATCATCTGTGAGCCTCCCAGTGCTAAGCTTATTGCTGCCGTTGACCTTTTAATAGCTATTTCACTTTAAAGGGAAACACATGAGATTGTTATCTGTACCTACAGCGGGGCTGCTGACTGTATTTTTTAATTACTTTATGGTAAACAGATGACTCACAAACACAAACTCAAAACTTACCACAGTGTTGAATCAACACTTCTTTGACAATCTCACAAAAACTGAACATTATAAGCTCCACAAAAGTGCTATTTTTGTTGCAGTGCTATTGTATGGGACTGCTTTAGATTACAGCATGATTCTGTTCCCCCCTGGCTGTATATGTGGCATATTTACACAAAAGCTCTATTCAAGTCAGCTACACTAGATGTGCCCGTGAACAGCACAGTTCCAACAGCCAATCGGCATCCTAAATGATCCCGGTCTGTCTGCTCAGGTGTCATTCTGGGCCAATCGCAGCTGCTCCCCCAGTGGGTATATTCTTGTGTCTATGGCGTAAGAGAGACAAATAGAGAGCGTTTGCTTAAAGAGGGACAATGCTCCTAAAATACACCTCACATGATCTTTATTCAGTATTGCACATTGGTGTTTCATTTGGTAAATTTTAACAAGTTTCTCCTCAAGCTGAACAGCACAGAGACAGGATTTAATGGTGATGTAATCCTTTCGACAGATCCTGAAGCTGCTTCACAGACAGTGACTAATGAGACAACTCACTATGTCAGCGCCCATCCATGGTGACTTTACTGGGATGACTAATAGCTAATAAAACTCAGTCATTTGAAATGTCAACAAAACTCTGTCAGTCATCAACTCCAAAACTCAATTCACTTTGCTGTCCAAAATTAGTGCAATAGCATGATTCAAATACATCCAATTTATAGAAATAGTTCAACATCTTGGGAATTACACTTATTTGTTTTCTTGCTGAGAGAAAAATATTCATTTTTTGTTCTCCAAAGATGTTTTTTATCATTTTAGGTAGTTCTTATCATGGTGATGTTTGTTCAACCAACCAACCCACTCCATGACGTGCTGCTCAAACACAGGAGTACATTCATTGCGCGACTCATTCCACCGAGATGCACTACAGAGCGCCACAGGAAGTCATTCTTGGCCATCAATCTTTACAACTCCTCCCTCTGAGTGTCACACACTCTGAGTCAATAGACTGGACATGGACTTGTCTCACCCATCAGCTGCTACTATATACAATGCTGACTTAACTCTACAATAATTTGTGCAATAATTCAACTGTGCAATACTGTTTATTAATACTGCATTTATGCTGTACATTCAAGAAATATTCTTATTATTTTCTTATGTATACCATTCGGGCATTTATATTTACATACTTAATAGTAGGGATGCACCGATACAACTTTTTCAGTCCCGATACTGATAGCGATGCCTGGGCTTTGGGTATCGGCCGATACCGAGTACTGATCCGACACCAGTGTTGAATTAATAAGCTTTATGCCTCACTGTGTGGATAGGAACCAAATTTTATATGTAAGGCAACATCAAGCCTGACTTAAATACTGCTTTTGTAAAACCAAATGTTACAAATAAATACATAGATATACATTTACTGAATTGTTCTTTATTATTAATTAAAATAGTAAATTGTACACTAGCAACTTGGAAAAAACAATCTTCAAAATTAACAGGAATTACAATTCAAATTGGCTAAAATATAAACAGGAATTGAAATTTCATATATATATATATATATATATACATACAGTATAGTTGCTGGTGTACGATTTATTATTTTAATAATAGTCAGTATTGGCTCCTAATATCCGATCCGGTATCGGTGCATCCCTACTTCTCAGCATTTTGCATTTACTTTTTTGCACTGTGGTTATATGCTATATATTAAATGTCTTAATGCAAATATTTGTACATATTTCATATTTCTTATATTCTCATTTTCTTATTTAAAATTTAAAATTTTTGTACTTATATTTCTTTACATATATTTTGTTTATATTGTAACACTATGTACACCTTGTAGCATTATGTACATAATGTACATGTCCCATACTCCTTTATTTATATATTCTTACATTTCTTATGTTTATACAAGAGCAACTGTAACGCTCCAATTTCCCCACCAGGGATCAATAAAGTATTTCTGCTTCTGCTTCTGATTAAAAAGGGGTGATACGTCATGTTTGACAGCTAGTATCTAAAGGATTAGATGGTGCTAGAAGCTGCCAGGAGATTTTTGAATGCTGTGGACATCTCTGGAGAAGATCCAACTCAGGCAACTGGATCTGGTTAGAGTGGGCAATGTTGTGACTCATGAATGGGATTTGGTGGACACTGTAGGATGCACTGAGAAACTGTAGGTGACGGTAATGCAACTCATGGATGCCAACCGACATAAAAATCAACAAAGAAGAAGAAGATGATTGACAGCTGTGAATGACCATTACTCTAAGGCAGGGGTCAGCAACCTTTACAATCAAAAGAGCCATTTTAGGCAAAAACTAAAAAAAAAAATCTGTCTGGAGCCCCAAAACATTTGAGCATTGTGATGAAGGTAATACAGTTTATAGTCTAAGAATATAGTATATAAGTCTAATGCAGTGAGGGCCAAAGTGCAAATGTACTACGGAGTATTAGAGCCACATTGAGGGTAAAAACATCTGAGATTTACAGAATAAAGTCATAACTTAACGAGAAAAAAAGTGGTAATATTGCGAGAATAAAGTAATAACTTTATGAAAAAATAAGTCATAACATTATGAGAATAAAGTCATAACTTTACAAGAAAAAAGTCAGAATATTATGAGAATAAAGTCATAACTTAAAGAGAAAAAAGTCAGAATATTATGAGAATAAAGTCATAACTTAATGAGAAAAAAGTCAGAATATTATGAGAATAAAGTCATAACTTAATGAGAAAAAAAATCGTAATATTATGAGAATAAAGTCCTAACTTCACACTATTGTCACACTATTAACTGTCCGAAATGAATGCAATAGTGCAATATTAATTCCATTCAAGTCTTAGTTTCTCTTTATGAGCATCTTTAATGATAGTCACTTCCTCTGTTGAAGCTGTTAGGCAGGTTATATTGAATAAGCATGGCGTGTTTACAGCCATTCTCTTTGCCAAAAGTGCATTACTTAAGATCACACCACCATCACCTGAGGTAACCTCTACCTGAACTGTCTCTGGCTATAGCTTAATGTTTAACACCGTGGCCTCGTATCAGGGAAAGTGCTGAACATTCTGTTGCAAAGAGGGTTAGTGTGGGAAAAGAAATGTGTAAAAGTTAAAAAGTAAACTCGCCTTGTTTACTGTTCTCAGACTATTTCCACTTGACCTATAAAAACCAACATTATTTATACGTTGCTCGAATAGACTGTGACATACCTGCATAAATTTAGTATTTCAACCAAGAGTGTAACAAAATAAAACAAATAAAACTTGTGTAAGTTTTATTTGCAGATATAAAATAGTTAAACACAGAGGTGACTTCTGGACATTTTTCCTGAAGAGTTGAAATAAATGTCAAAAGAGAAAAGTTCACACCAGATCATGAATTCAAACAGATTGTCTCCTGCTGTTTCACAGTCCAAAACCTTGACTTCACTGTGTGACTATGACACATCAAACAGCAGAAGACTCACTGACATCATGTGATTTTCAAAGTCACAGGATTGGCTGGAGATTTGAACGCTGTGTCCCCCTACAACTGTCCTACCATTGTCCTTGTTGGCCTGCCCTGCACTTGACACAGATGAAGCCTTGATGCGTTGTAAGCATGTGATTTTCTTTTGTTTTGAATCATGTCTTCAGCCTTGCATCAGGACACTGCTGCTTTTCAAGCAAGTTCACGCTGCGTGGCAGATTTTGAAGTGACCGTATTTTATGCTTTATCACAAAGCATAAAAGATATTCTTTTCTATTTGTTTCCTTTGTGTTTTTTTAGAAGGACATCATGGTGCATGGGTCTTCAATAAAAACCAAACATTGACTTCTAAAGCAAAAAAATCTGAAAATAATCATCCTCATTTATAGAGAAGAATAGAAAAGAATCACACTTAACTGTGTGTCCTCCATAAAATACAGCACTGTGAAGAAATAAAAATAAATTAGCTTCAATATAATTAACCATAAACACAGTATATTATCAACACACAGCGTAATTGATACTGTCATTACAAAAAATGTCCTCTTAAGGGGTTTAATGTGTAATAAAACCTATTCATATAATAAGCTGCTGGATAATACGACATGGCATCATTATATCATCATTATGGTGATGACGACTGGGTAGCTTGAGCTATTACAACTTTTCAATTCTTCAGTTACTTCATTATTAACTGGGGCATATTAATTTAAAAACACCCAGTCTTTCACTTTGAGGTCATGATATGATTCATGTGTTACTTTGTCCAGGAATTTATGGCATTTATATGTGTTATTCAATGCTTAGCCAATTTAGAGGAGCCTTCCATTGCATAATGCTTTCTACAGTGTTCTTATCCATAGCTACATGTTGTTATTGTACCTTTTATCACTGATAGGGCTGCAGTTATTGCCGGGTCACTATAGGACAGAGGCAAGCAGTCTGTGTGGCTGATCTATTATCTCTGATAAGTTAGAATAGTGATAGTGCTGTTGCAGCGTGTGTGGCCTTATCTGTGAGGTAAAAGGAAAAACACCCACGGACCTTATCTGGAAAACACAGCTCCAAACACTGGAGGATATATATGGCATTTTATGGTGGAGTTTTTATCAATTAATAGTTTTTTCAGTCATAGAAATTGTTTGAAGCCCTCAAATCTGCTCTGCTTGATAGTGCAGTGTCCTCCTAGTGGTAGAATCGAGTAAAGCACAGAATTGGCTTTTTGCACAAGAATAACCAGCAGATGGCACCCACATAACAGTCAATACAGGACTGTTTCAACCTGAATTTCACTCTTACATGCTTTCAGTATCTTTCCAACCACATGATCAAGTTTTAAGCTGTAAGATCACATGTTTACACCGGTTTCAGACCGGCGTAGAGGTGAGAAAATACATCACCTTCTTAGCATCTTAGTTCTCACTGGAGAATTAAATCACGTGACGCACTTCCTTCTCATCATTCCCACAATAGATGCAAGACTGTGTTGCTATGTTACCAGAAAAAAAAACCCAAATGTCCTTCAGCTTTTATGAAAGAAAAATGTGAACTTTGACAGTCATTTGAATTTGACACCAACTGCAAACTTTCTGAGACTCACAGAAATGCAATACGGGGAGCTAATTAAACATTAGTATGCTCGCCGCTGTGCCGTAAATCGCAAATTACAGAGGCAAAGAAGGTCACTTAAGGACATGCATTGTCCAAAAGTTGTTTATTTCTTCAGTGTAAGTGGAAGCAGTCATTTTCAATTTTGAGTCGGGATCTCCCTGGGCTCATTTTAAAGATTCCAGCAGGGTCCGCCGGGGCGACAGACGTATTTGTCGATAACAGCTCGCCTGGTGGCCAGAAGGGTCAGAGAAAAGTGACTCTCCATTCCAGCGCGGGCTCCAGAGTGTATATTACCTGTGAATGAATTTCAATTGACAGGGAAACCATGTTTTAAAGGCACATCCATATAGTCTGCAGCAATTGTTAAAGTCTAACCTTTTCCTTGCGTAATGTTTTAGTCGATACAAGTTTATGTTCAGTCGCATTTATTATTTACTCAGTGTGCCACACTGGAAAATAACATCCTCTTGACGCTATGCAGCTACTGTGCTGTTGTTGCAGAAACAGGTAAATTGGTTTCTACTTAGTCCGTCATTATCATCCCTTTAAAGGTAATTGTTCCTCGTAGATCTATTACAGTTGGCGGTTTACAGGGCACTTTTAAATCACGAAACAAGCAAAATGCTAATAGGCGCCGGCTATCCAATAATTGCAGGCAATTATTACAAAAGTTCTCTTTTCATCTAATTGCACATAATGAAATCATGAGATAGTGAAACGGGGATGATAATTTCAGTGAATATGCATATCAAAAACCCTACTTTGACTGTCAAGAGCGTCGTGTGACGTCACCACACTTGAGAATAGGAAAATATCCCATCTCAACATGACCAGACTGTCCACTGTGAGCATCTACAATGTAAGATTTTTTCCACCACCTCTTACATAGATCCTCACATGACATCTATAGAAGCTCATTTACATTTTCACGCTGGGCATAAATGAAACATTCCATAACCTAGAGCGTCCCCTTTTTCTTTATGTTTCATTGATAAGTCAGTTCAGTCACACCGTGCCACACTGCGGCGAGACTCTGAAAGGGGCACGACTTTTCATCAACGCCTGAGTGCTTGCATAGTGGAGCCGAGGAGAATCTCTTTTGGTCGGTAAAGCCCCGCAGGTGGAACTGAATCCAGCAAGTCAAATAGAGTCTGACGTTCACTTGAGGCATCTGAGTGTACATGAGGAGAAACGCAGCAGCCTGAGCACAAAGGGGAGCTACATTATGTGTGTGCGTGGTCTGTCATTAATCATCCAGAACAAACAGGAGGAAAAATGAGCTCAGAAATGTCAACGGTGCCACGTACAGGTACACGTATTATCAAGGTCCTTGAGAAGAAAGTTTGAGGAAATGAATGATACTGCTTTAATAGATGAAATAGATATAAAATCATTAGGATCTTTAATCAACTTAGAGGTTATTAACAGATCCTCCTTTGAAAATTGAATATAAAGTCCTGCAGGATTCTCGCGCTCTGCTAATTAAAATTGGGTTTGACAATAATACTTTGCCTGAATATTTCTTCACACGTTTCAATTGTGTTGCCTCAAAGCAAGCCTGGTGCTGTTTTGAGAGTTGCATCAGTGCCAAGGAGGTCAGCTCCAGCAGGATGTAAACAGACAATCCTGTGCTGAAGTTTTATGAACATTTTCGCTGAACTAAGTGGCCTCACCTTCAGTACTTATATGTGTAAGAGACAATTATGCTAATATTTGATACAATTGTTTATGTTGGCATAACATCTTGCAAAAGTTCAAGTTTGTACCACAGTTATCAGATAGTTTAAATAGCCACCATGTAGGATTATTCTGTTTACCATTTTCTTGTTATAGTGCTAGAATAGACATTTTATTAATTACGTCTTTTGGAAGATGCTGTGAAGGTTGACCCGAAAGCTTTGACCGTTACCATGGTATTCAACCTCCAAATCACTATTCGAATGCTTTGTTTTAAAATGAAAAAAAAATAAATTTACAATTAAGTTTGTAATAATAATGTATAAATCCCAAAATAGCCCACAAAATAAGGAATAATCCCACAACATTATTCATTATTCATATTCAACATTAATTATTATTAGTTATTCTCAGACAGATGTCGCTGTTTGTTGTGTGTAGAGGTGTGTGTGTGTGTGTACAGTAGTGTGGCAGCAGCACTGTCCCGTGCACTGAAATGGAGGAGATGGAGACAGACAGACAGGAGAACATGTCAGCCGAATATTTCTCAGCGAAGCGTCAAGGCCCAAAAAATGGTATTCGGGACAGCCCTAGTGTTATAAATTTATATAGCGTATTATAGCGTACAGTGATAGTGTGATAACGTTTAATGTAGACCTATATGGAACATCAAGTTGGTAGTGTAACAGGCGAGATGTAACATGATGGAAAATAGTGATTAATTTAATAGTTGACAACTAATCGATTAATCAATTAATTCACATTATATTTACTTTTTAATTAGAGGATGTGCGTGTACTTGAAAATGTATTTTTAGTACAAATATATTTTATTTGAATACATTTAAACAATGTATTAAAATCTCCGGTTCTTCAATATGCTCACCAACAGCACCTCAGCATGAGAAACAGGTGTAACTGATAACATTAACGACGGCTGTGTTCCATTTTAAGTGTGTGACAGTGAGCAAGTGTGCACAACACCAAGGTCCCGGAGCTGCATCACCTGAATGAAATGCATCAATTATTCATGTTATTTATTACACCTGTGTGTTTCCTGCAGTGATGTGTTGAGATGTGGTGATGTGAAAAAGGTCTGTTTAGGTCGACCTGAATGTAGCCATAAACAAGTCTTCATGATAGGGTGATTATTAACGCCCCTACATACTTATAGTCTGCCCACACTGGTGTTTTCTCTCTTCTCAACTGTGCATCCAGGTATAACTCCCACACTGTTATCACTGTTAGTTCATAGAGTTTGGTTGCATCATGTGACTTCCAGCATAGCATAGATCTAATCACTTACAATGATGCTGCATTCATGCAATGGCACCAAGTACAGGTTCACACAGGTACACACTGCTGGTGTTACGTTTTCAGAGCGGTTCGTTCACAAGTTAAAACCAAATATAAACTGTGCATAATTCCTTTTAAATTAGCTGAACCCTTTTGTATTAGTCTTGAAACTTGATTTCATTTCACTGCCATGGTGGCTTTGCTTCCATTCTGCCCGTGTTTGTTGTTGACAGCATTTTAATCTTGTAAACCATTTTTTATTTGAGTGTCCTGAAAAATGCCAACAATGGAATGAAAAAAAAGTAGTGTCTACTTTCTGACAACAATCCATCAATTTTATAGATGGGAAAATTACAGCCACTACACCTGTCGGTAATGACAGAAAATGATGATAATCCATACATGTCTGAAATCTCGCTGCTCACTATGGAATAATTGAACAACAAGGGAATGATTTTGGACTCAGCACAGATGTTTGAATTTATTCTGGTCGATAAGACCTCAATGGACCTTTTTCACAACAGATATTTTGACTTGTCATTTCAGGAAGAGCACAGGGTTTTAATAATTTAACGAATTGAACACAAGCTTAAAATCAAAGTTTACCCCAACACCTGCTGCTGTTTGACTATCAACTGGCATAGAGATACAGACATACTGATCTCTATAAACAGGCTCTGTATTTACATGTAGAATCTGTGGGCAACGGGACAAGACTTTGGCCTCGGAAGCGTTCTTTAGCGTCAGTTCGTAGTTCGAGTAGTATTGACCAATCACGTTTGAGTAGGCTTTGGTTGAGTGCAGGTACGCCACCGGCTATCGTCCGACCACAATTTTGCTAGTGATAAGTTTAAAATTATTTAGTAAACTGGCTACTTGTGAAACAATCTGGTCGTACACGTTGTGTCTCAACTCAAACTCCAGTTTCGCATCTCAAGTTGCTCAAGTCCGCTGGCTACAACGGAAACACCAGAAATAAAGCCCCTTGCTCCCAGAGGCTTATCGTCAGACCGATAGCCGATGGGTTCTGAGACCGCAGAGGTACAGAAATGGTAAAGGTGTATGCTAGCACACCTTTGCAAGGTTGAAACAGGAGAGTAAAGGGAGGCCTCACAGTTCTGAGAGGAGATGTAACCAGGCTAAAGTGAAAACACCTGTGTGGGTGGACGAAGAGCCTTTGGATTAAGTAGCTTATTTCATTTGCGTTCACTCGTTTTGTGTTGTTAAATATATCAAACAACCAGATTTAACACATCCATCCATTGTGTGTAACCGCTTATCCTATTCAGGGTCGCGGCGGTGCTGGAGCCGATCCCAGCTGGCGTTGGGGGGAAGGCAGATTTAATACATTAATAAATATTTTAGTTTTATATTCAGATTTTTTAGAAAGAGTATCTTTACATTTAGTATAACTAAAATATATATATTCATGTTTTTTTTGTTGAGGATAAGCTAAGAAAAGGAATAGTACAGAGTCGAACAACAAGAGCGAGGTGTTTAGATAAAGAAAGCAATCGAGAGATATGTCAATACTTCCTCATACACGAGCAATAGGCATTCATAGATTCGACATCTGTGTCTGAAACTCCCAAACGGCCAAACCAGGTTAAGATGTCAGAGTTCATGTGAAAGGACACTTTCCATCTCGCCATTTGCACTCGCATAATTGTGTTTTTGAGATGTAAGACATCACACTCTTCGGATGAAACACCTCAACACATCACCTCAGCAAATAATACCAGTTTTCCTTCCCATATGTCGCCCTCTGCGTCTCACATCGCCCTTAACCTCAAATAACAAGATGCTCACAAATAAGACCTGAGAAATGAGTCCTGACGTGTTAGGGTCCCTTCTGGATAGGAGGTGTAGTCCTGTTTCCCTGTGAGAGCCAGCCAACCCCGAAACACACACCGCCCAGACACTGGCAGGTGCAGAAACGTTCTACTTTTGATCTCTCCGCAGAGTGCCTTGCTATGATTATCTCAAGCTCGCTGCCTTTGATTCATTTGCTGCTGCTGCTGCACTGTGCAATCCATCTATTTTAGTCCATCTATTGCGTGGTTTTTCTTGTGTTTCACATGATTGTGGTGGAGAGCAGTCAGGCGCAGCATGCCAGTATTAAAGCGGAGTACACCTACACATTTTCATGCAAAGAAATACATTGCGGGAAGTAAAAATAGCCATTCATCTTCGCACTTGTTGTGCCTGAGTGGGAAAATGTAAGGGTAGTGAACCAAAAACATCCAGTTGTAGACAGCCTCCTCTTCACAACTAAACATATGGTTGTCTCCATTCAAAACATTCAAATTAGAGGAGGTGTCACTATAAGCTAATCAGGATCTGGTATTATGCATATGTGGACTTTAGGGCTGTCAATCCATTCAAATATTTAATCGTGATTAATCGCATGATTGTCCAAGATTAATTGCGATTAATTAATGAATTAATAATTAATTCATTAATTAACTAATTGCAAATTTTTTATCTGTTAAAAATTTAGTATTTAATACTCTTATCAACATGGAAGTGGACAAATATGTTGCTTTATACAAATGTATGTATATATTTATTACTGGAAATCAGTTAACAACACAAAACAATGGCAAATATTGACCAGAAAGCATAAAAAGTATCCTTAAGTCATAACATGGCAAACTCAAGCCCAACATTCAACAACAGTTGTCAGTGTGTCAGTGTGCTGATTTGACTATGACTTGCCCCAAACTGCATGTGATTATCATAAAGTGGGCATGTCTGTAAAGGGGAGACTCGTGGATATCCATAGAACCCATTCACATTCACATATATTGAGGTCAGAGGTCAAGGGACTCCTTTGAAAATGGCCATGCCAGTTTGTCCTCGCCAAAATTTAGCATAAGTTTGGAGCGTTATTTAACCTCCTTCATGACAAGCTAGTATGACATGATTGGTACCAGTAGATTCCTTAGGTTTTTTTATAGTTTCATATGATGAGCTTTAAAACTGAGCCTGCTACAACCTAAAAATCACAAGTTGCATTAATGGGTTAAAGAAATTAGCGTGATATTTTCGCGTTAACTTTGACAGCCCTAGTGGACTTAAAATTCATTCAGTAGTTATAGTCAAATGATATTCATTTGCAAAATATCATGAGGAATTTACAGATTTTCCTGAACCACAGATTATGCCAGTCAGTGAAGACCGCAAAAAACAATACAGCAAAAAAAACATTGATTTGAACATTTATTGATTGTGGGGACCAAGAGGCAGAAACAGCGGTGGAAATGTTCTGAATTTTCTCACATAAAAACAGCAGATTGTGTCTCTTTTGGCACCTGAATCTGTTGTGAAGCAAATAAACATTTGGATTATGACTTCGGTCGATTTTTTTTGAGATGTGAAGAAGAACCAAACAGAGCCAAAACCGCAGAGGAGGCACTGAGCTGGTCTTTGCTTTTTGTGGATTTTGTATTCGTGCTGGTGGCAGTGGTGAGGAGTGTGTGTGTGTGTGATGTTTTGCCCCTGAGTCAGAAAGCACAAAAGTCGTACTGCCATACAGATGGGATTTCTATCCTCAGTGCCTCCAGAATTTACACACACACACACCTACAAGAACAACACAATAACTATTTAAAACACATCCTGTCGAGTTACTTTGTCAGCAAAGTTGAAGCTTTATTATAATATTCTCCTCTGTGATAATTTATTCTGTAGCAAACCTTTTTTTTTATTTACTGTGCTTTCAATTGTACAGCCAACAAGCTTTTGTGAAGATGTAATAAGCAGGAATAAAAATCCAAAATATAACCAGCGCTTCATCATAGATCATAGATGTGAGTCTGCCGTATCATTATTACTTCCAGCTTCGGGTAAAGATCAATAATTGCCCTGCAGTTAATCACATCAAACGGCCTCATTAGAGCTGGCACAGATATTGGCTTTGCTGTGGAGTGAATCTCTTTGCATCTTCAGTCTCTCTGTAGTCTGAATTTTTAAGCACCCAGGAAATGTCTTGGTAAATGTTTGTTTATATTCTGCAACAATTTGTCTGTATTTTGTTTTTTGTGTGTGTGTATAGGTTTCAGAAAAAAAGTTATTTTTTGGTCATATCTGTTATGTGAGTTGTAAAACTGACAGTGGAAGTGTATATTTTTAACATCCAATAGCAGAGTCAGTTGTAGGAAGTTGTCTTTTCATCTTCAAATATTTTATCTTTTCCTTTGTTGCTCTGTTCAACATGCTTATTTGCAGTGAGGCAAAAACTTCTTCGACAGGCCAAATGAAAGAGTCTGTTTTGGTGTGAACAGAAGCAGAAAACACTCACTATGAATCCCTTCTGTATTCATCTTTGTGTCAAAGAAATTCTGCCACGTTCAGGGTCTGTGCTTTCTATATTTTTTTGTTAACAAATTCCAATATGAAATGGCCAGACAATGCCAGATGTTAACCAGAGTACCGTGATAGTATTTCAGATTGTGTCATCAAATATTTAGCAGTTTATTTCTTTATATATATAAAATGAATGAGCAGAAAGTAAAATTCAATTTCTTCACAGCGAGAGAGTTTGTTTGGCCTTTACTCCTCTACGAAAGATTCATCTTTTAAAATACGACTCCTGAAAATCACTTATTACTGCATGTTACTGCTTTCTGAATCATCGCTCTAATGTGTTCCTGTTTGCAAAACAAGTTTCTACCTTCACTCCTCCACTCTTATTTAAATAAACCACTTTATCATCATACATGATCATTTAAAGGAGCTAAATTCCAAATTCAGAGCATATCCAGCTCTCGTCACAGCGCATTACGTGGTGGTGGCACGTAATGTATTGAAATTACATGTCGGCACCAAATTATTTCTATTCTATTGTCATATTTATGTCTCTACCGAAATGGCCTATGTTGAACAATAGAAATATCATAAATATGCATACTATTATAACTATTTACTTATTTAGTTATTTAACTTTTTTGCCCGGCCGCTTCACAGAGGTGCATAAAGTGAGCGATGGACATAAATAGAAGTTAGAAAAATCCAGCACACAGATTTTGAGAGCAATCTCAAACTTTTTCATGTCAAGGACCTCCAAAATCCATGTACAATCGACCACAGACCATGGATGTATGAGAGGTTGAGCCCTGCGTGTTAGTAAATAGCCTACAACTACGTTAATTGTTGTGTATGAATAATTGTGATGTGTTTTGTATTTTTGTCAGATGTGTCTTACTTGTCTGTCTGTCTATGGTAACGGTATGTCTATTGTATGTGTACTTTTTCTCAAACTGAGCTGCCTATGGATGCAAAATGAATTTCAGTGCAAACTGACAATGAAGTTGTATCGTATCGTATCGTATCGTATTGTATCATATCGTAATTCTATTTATGTCATGCTATTAGCACTACTAGTTGTTTGGGAACAGAGACTTTAATATATCCACCATGGTACAGGCTTACAGCATACAGCCCATGGGTGTATCATGTACGGGATAATGTACAGTGAGCGGGTCATTGTTGTGAAATAAACCATGACAGGGAGAAGCGGAGGGGAACCGGATATGTCATATGAGCGTGCAGGGCAGTGCAGTCCCGTGGGTCTGATGAACGTTCATTAAACAGAGGAAAATAACTCTGGATTCAGCTGTTAGTGAAACTTTATAACTTTTAGGACATAATGATTTAAATAAGGGCTATTTAAGTGTTCGTACTGGGAAGCTGATTTACCTCGAAAAATCCTCTGATTTATAGACATCTCTTTATACATCCATGGCAATGGACTCACTGGCGTTTTCAGTCCAAAATGGCGGAAGCACTTCCGCAGCACCATGTAGCAGCTGTTGTCAAAAAAGCACCGTGCATTTATTCAAAGCTGTTTTGACGGTGAAAGAGTTAGTAATGTATGTGTTACGTATGTTTTTATTGTGTATGTATGTGTGCAAATCATTAGGATACATGGTCTTGAAACCATGAATATAATGTACAAAAGCTTGTGAGTCCATTGTGTAGATTATTAGTAGAAATGTCAGTCTGGACCAAAATGGTAGACTGATTTACAGTCTGCATCCTGCACATAGTCTGACCCATTGGTCATATAACATATTGATAGTTTTAAGTCCTTCAAATCCTGAAGCTCATAGCTCACACAATAAACAGCACTGGTGTAGATTTATCATCAGCGTTGCTCCCACAAAGCCAGTATTTCAGCTGAAAGCATTTCACTGCAGTCATACACTCGACCTCTGACATAGAATAAAAACACTCCAATCTCATTTTGCATTTTTCACATTAAAATATTTTCACATGATACAGACCCCATCGTGAGGTGTAAAGGAAATTGTAACAGATGAGATGGAGCGCTGCATTTAAGTGGAATTTATTGGTGGGAGCACGGAGCAATCGGATGCTAATTAAGATTGCTGGCTACGGAGAAGGAGGCAATGTGGGAACCATTAACTGTAAATGAAGTGAGATAGGAACAACCCATTCGGCAAACATAGTGACATGCCAATTCACCTTGTTTCACCTTTGTATGATGTCGGCGTACACACACATCTGTCTATCTGTCTAGCTGTCTGTTTCATCAGAAACTGCATCGATTCATCAAAAGGCTCATTTTTTTGACCTCATATCACCTGCTCTCTACATTTTCAACATCCCACAGTGCTCGGCGGGGAATCAAATTTGTCTTGCCACCTTAAAGAAATAAAATCAATACTGATAAATAATGATGAGTCCTGCAATTACACAGACACAGACGCACACGGGTGACCGTGACTGATAATGCTGCAGACTCTGGAGGCAAACACATGAATGCACATATGGTGCTCTAAATTACATCGTGCATCTCAATTAAGCTGCACAGCTGGGGGTGTTTTAGACATGCAGCTCACCACGTTGCACTGGTTTGAACTTTCCGGGGATTGGCATTGGCAGATGAGTGAAGCCTGAGAAATGTACACTTTTGCAGTGATACATTAGCAGCAATCGGTCAGTGAAAGCATGATAGCATATTGGGTGAAGGGGCATTTGAGGATTCTTGCTTTTATGTTGCTGTGATGGAGACAGCTGCGTTGTCTACAACACATGTGAAGTACGGACATCTCTGGGAATTCGCTTCAAATGTTTACGAGCTTATTAAGGGGGAACGAAAAAGACACAGAGGATGTGGCTTCTCTGATTATGTTTACCACTGTCAACACTGTCAGTGGGAACTGCCATCAAGTAGGGCTTGCAAGTAAAAATGCAGAAAGGATCTGTGCGTGCATTATTGGTAATTAGGCTTGTAATGTCAGCATCCTAATGTAGTTTATTTATATCCATTTAGTATTATATATGAGAGAGTATTTGAGGCTAATATATTTGTGAGAGAATAATGAGTGTCCAGTTCATCAGTGGGGTTTATCTAATGTATTCAAGTACCAGAGGCTGACACTGTGCTAAAGCGATAATGCATGCCAGGAGGTTTAGCATATATCTCTCTCTGGAGCCCCTGCATGTGGCTTGAACTGGTTTCACACACCGTTGTCGATGCACACAAAGCAAGTAGGCCGATGATGATCGCTCGGCTTTGAAGATTACCACGTGTGCGTCCATGCTTTGTTGCCTTGTGCATATATTTCCTGGGAATCATAGGGCTGTGATGAAGGTTCGATTGACCTCTGTCTGGCAGCTCCTTCCTGTCTTGATTATGACAAATTGACGCACGTACACACACATACACACACCAACACAAATGGCTTTTTAACGAGCTTGCGACCTATAGCAGAAAATAAGTTTGTGGGGTTATGGTAAAAAAAAAAAAAGCCCTCTTCATGGCCAGCATTGTGCGGATGCCAGTCCTGAATGCTACCAGAGTTTAGGCTAATGCTAGAATCTCTGTCCTGCTCTTTATTACATTTGGGGAAGTTTAACACAAGTTTACACACAGCAAACGCAGCTAACGTTACCCGAGATTGCATAATGTTTGCCAGACACACCGGTTAGTCCTCACCCGAAAAGCCTTTTCTCTTGTAACGTTAAAAGTGAAAACCTACAATTTGTAAAGTGTGTAAGCTAAGCAGTAAAACAGGGTTACCTAGGGAAAAAAGTATGAGAAAGTATACTTAACCTATGCTAAAAAAGTACAATGAAGTAGACTTAACCTATGCTAAAAAAAAGTCCACTGAAGTAGACTTAACCTATGCTATAAAAAAAGTCCACTGAAGTAGACTTAACCTATGCTAAAAAAAAGTACAATGAACTAACCTATGCTAAAAAAGTACACTGAGGTAGACTTAACCTATGCTAAAAGAAGTACAATGAAGTAGTTTTAATTTAAGAATACTTAGTATAGTCATGATTAATGTACTAAAAGTGTGCTATTTCTGATGTACTAAAAATGTATTTACTAGCCTAATGGAATATCATTAGTGCTACTAAAGATATACTAAAACACAATTCAAGTGTACTTGACTGACACCATAAAGATTCACTTAAATATACTTAAGTACAACTTTTTTGACTAATCAATACTTTTTAACAGTACAACTTTGTTTCAACTTCAAAAGTGTATTTTTAAAAAGTACACTATTAGAAAAAAGATGTACTTTATATAGTAGTATATATATGTAGTATGTTTCAGTGCATTTTAACAATGTCTCAAAATAGTACAGTCAAATGTACTTAATTGTAATTCAGTATATCTTTAGTAGCACTAATGATTGATTATACATGAATCATGTGCACATTGAAGTATACTAAGTATACTTAAATTAAGTGTACTTAAGTGTACTTTTTTTTTTTACCTTGGCCTCAGTCTTTTAGTATTATTATCATCATGTATGTAGCTGTTATGTGCATATTTAAGATCCTTTTTCAAGATTCTTGAATCAGATGGAAACATTAAAAGGTCAGTTTTTTACCAACTCATGAAGCTATCATTAGCTTAATTGGTAAGCTAGCTACAGCTGATAAAACCTGTATTTCAGCCGGTAAAATTGACTGTCGCTGGTTCCAAATGGGAGGCCTGTTTTTGTCCAGCTCTGTAAAATTGAGGAGTCGTTGTTTCAAACATTACTGCAAATTTCGGGTGGTGAAATCTGCCGCCGCTATCATTGTAGATTGCATATGTGCTATGCAAAAATGGACAGCTTGACAGGCGTAGCAGCAGTAACTAAATGTAAATTGGTAGAATAATTCATGAACACAGCTGATGTTAGTGAAACATCTATCATAGATGTTTATTTTCCAACACATGCAAGAGGCTACATTTTACTCTTTACATCCTCCTTTATAATCCCACCTGCTTTTATTTTGATACTATTCCCACTGATCAGAGCTTCAACCACCCACGCAACACTTATTTCCATGATCACAGTCAACATGCTTTAGCTAATGGGACAGCTCACTCCTCTTGAATCTGCCCACTCTGCACATTGAGATCTGCCTAATTGAATAATCAATAATCGAATGAACACTGCAGGCTTAGAAACTGCTGAAACATTACACTCATATATGAGTAGATACAGGGAGATCTGCAGTACAGTATGTCTGGTGATTAACCAACTGTATCATAATATAATAATGCTCTTTTTTCTTGATTACGGTTCTTTCGGGAGTTTTGTTATCTCAATTTTAATTCAGTTTTTAAAGCGAATTATTCAAATTTGAAGCCCCGCTGGGTGTAAAATGATCAAACCTTTTTAGGGGAATGTTCTCCGTTTATAGTCCATAACAGAGCACTGCATTCATTTGACGTTTCCTGTGGAGAATCTGCAATTCATTTTAAGTTCAGCTCTTATCTCTTCAGTGATTTAGGTAGTATTGAGCCTTCCTGGGCTGACAGAGAGAACATGTTGCTACAGTAAGTGCTGCAGCCCAAGAGGACATTTTAAGTGAGAAGTGGGCTGTGTGGAGTGGAGTTGGCGTGGACCAACTGTGGCTATAAAAAGCCTAAGGCAGGGGTAGACAATGGTGCTAAATACAAATTGCCTTGTAGTTTGCCAGCAGTCAAATACGTCCAAACAAATGTTCTGCTTTATGTATCTTAATCATTGACAATCAATTAACCAGGCTGTTCTCATACAAACTTCATAGCTATACCTATGAAAAGGTAATGCACTGTAATTTGTATATATCCCACAAAATCAATTCATATGTAATCCACGTAATTGGATACCAGGAAGTATGGGTAAAAAAACCCCAAACTTCCGCCCAGGAGACTGGTGTTCGTACCCTGTGAGAAACCAGAAGTCAACGTTGACTTATTTGTCACGTATTTTCCGTACTTAAGTTACGCTACTTCATTATTTTAAGCCAAACCACCATCTTTTCCTAAACCAAACTAAGCAGTTTTTGTCATGTAACTTTGGTGCTTAAAGGACTAGTGTGTAACATTTAGGGGGATCTATTGGCAGAAATGAAATATAATATTAATAAGTACGTTTTCTTTAGTGTATAATCACCTGAAAATAAGAATCGTTGCGTTTTCGTTACCTTAGAATGAGCTGTTTATACTGTATCTACATAGAGAGTGGGTCCTCTTCACGGAGTCCGCCATGTTTCAACAGCTGCCCAGAACGGACAAACCAAACTCTGTTAACTTTTCCTGCTTGGGCCGAAGTCAATAACGTTACTCGCTGCCGTCGCTGCCGCTCTCACTCTCTCGCTTCACCACTCACTTCCCATGTACATACACACTCTATGCACTGGCTCTGCTCCAAATGGCTTTTCGTGACGGTCACCGTGGCTCTCCAACACGCTTGGCACACGGGAGAGTCTTCAGTTGGTTGCAATCTCCTCACCTCACTGCTAGATACAGCCAGACACACAATGGACCTTTAAGTTACGCCACTTCCAGTGTTATTTTAACCCAAACCACAATCTTTTCCTAAATTTAACTAAGTAGTTTTATTTTGAAAAGACTGGAATGGAAATTAACATGTGGGTCCTGTGTTGCTAGACATTCGTAGGAAAACGCACAAAAAATGAGGAATAACTTTTCGTAAGATATCATACGAACCATTGAATAAACATGATGCATACATTATAATGAGATTTTTGGTTTATAATGCTGGACATAACCTAAGAACACCAAATTGAGTAAAGATCTTGATAACATACAAATCCCGGGTTTACATATTTTAGCCTACTATGTATTTACTGATCTGTCATTCATCTACATTAACTGAGACGTCACATTTTAGTTGTTATGTGCTTCTTACCGAGACAGCAATGATATGCTTATTCAACATTTCCTCATGCAGTTTGAATCTCTCAAAAACAGCTACAGCAGAAGTGGAAACTAACAGGCAATCAGCGGGCCAATAAAGGTTACCACTGCAGGCATTCCAGCAGTGCACAATTTATCAAAGACCCTAATGAAAATGCTACAGTGGCACATAGAGATGTTTTTTTGCATCGTGCGGATACTTTTAGCCCACTGCTGTGGATACAATAAAATGAATCAAATTAGATTTCTTTTATTGAATTGAAAAAACATGCCAAAGTCACGATGAACATTTAGACTTGATCTCAAACAAGGATTTACTGATGTTAATACAGCTTTCATAATAAAAAAGGCGCCAGTTAAACCTGTATAGATGTATTTCTTCCACAGAATACCATAGCAACAAGCTGGACAAAATGTTTCCAATGATGCTCATCTTGGGAAAACACCAAAAAAGTCATGTTTTCACTGTCTGAAAATGAGGTAATGGGGTGTTTAGGGCCGTGTAGTTGGTTCAGTGTCTGCCAATGCACCACAAGCATCTCCTGAATATGAATGCACTGCAACAATGGAATGCAAAACAAAGCCTGTTTTTCCCCCTGGGACTTGTTGTTGTGGTGCTAACATATGAGCTGTAATGCAGGCTCTTGTTCCAGTTGCAGAGGTTGGGTCAACATGGTTTCTAAGGCGGCTCTAAATCCTTGTTAGGGAACACAATCCGGGGGGATTTTTGAAGCTCACGGTCACGCTGTTTTCACAGTCGTTCTGATCATCAGGCAGGGTAATCAAGCACATTTTGTTCCTGTGCAATAGATCTCATTCATATTGAAATGTTTCTTCAAGGGATTTCAAACCAGAAGCTCGATGAACAATGTGGGCAGTGATAAAACAGCGCCGACATGCACGTCGTCAGACATCAAAGTGACGCGTGCAAACATCCTCTGAGCTGATTGAGGTGGAGGGGCATCGGCGTGGACTAAATCAGCTGAAGAAATGAACAGAAAGAATGACAATACATACACTGTTCCTTACCAAAGTACCACACCGTTCTGCCAAGCATGACATCATCCCCCCCCTGCTAGATCCTACCCTCAGGCTGGCTTGCTTTGCCAAGAGAAGTGTCTTCACTCAGGCATAACTTTGCAGTTTCTGTGAACTTTTCTTGGACTCTCGTACGCAAACTGAGCCAAGCATTTCAAGTCTGACATAAACCTGAGTTGACCGCATGAAATAAATGAGGTATGCACAAGTCTTGTCATGTAGCCAGTTTTGAATAGGGAGTGCTTGTTTCAGTCTTTGATTTGCTTTCTGAATGGATGCAAGTGGTAGGCAAGGGCGAGCAGACTTGTTGAAGATGTTTCAGGACTCTTGGAGTCTTGGAGAAAGAACAAATAACATCTCCACTTGTCTTTCTTTAAAGGTAAAGTGTGTAGGATTTGGCGGCATCTAGTGGTGTGGTTGCAGATTGAGCCCTCGCATCATTCCGTCACACACACACAAACACACAAAAACACTCCCTCGCTCTCTCTGTCTGTCTATTCTTAGTCGACCAACACTCGATTTTGTCGACTAATCAATTAGTTGATTTAATCGACAGATCTGTAAAACTGAGTTTCTCCACAAAGAGTCACTCAAAAGCACCACTTTAAATCTTGTGTTTACCAGAGATGTGCTCATAAGTTTCTTGGAAATAAGTCATTCAGCATGAGAAAAGCATAAAAAATTACTAATCGACTAAAGAAATCTTAGTCGACTTAGACCAAAACGATTGAAGGGGCGGCCCTAAACCTACGCACTGATTTATTCACAAAGGAGTTTGCTATGTTATGATTTAAGCATATTTTTTTATGCTAAATGCAGTACTTGTGAGGGTTTCTGGACAATATTTGTCATTGTTTTCTGTTGTTAATTGATTTCCAGTAATACATATATACATACATATGCATAAAGCAAGAATATATGTCATACACTCCCACGTTGAACAGATAAAAAATGTGCGATTAATTTGTGATTAATTGCGATTAACTATTTGAATCGATTGCCAGCACTGATAAACATATATAGACTATATATAAACAGGGTTGTTGAAGTTAAAGTGACAGTATAACGGTGAAGTATGAAGTGTTGAGCTCAAGAGGTCAAAAGTCATATGGCCTGGGGGGATGAAGCTTAACGTAGCACTCGAAAACATCCTATAAAACCCGGGTGACTGAGTATCTTCACAGACATGTACTGAGCTTTCTTTCACTGTCTTGGTGCCATAGCAACAGAGCATGAGGCTGTGTTGGTTTATCTTTACAGGACTGAGGGAGCGGGGGGATCACCTGTTTCTGCTTTGACTCCCTGCAATGGCATGACTGAATACCAACACTGTAACCTCTTTGTCTTTGTGTTTGTTTCTTATCTGTACGTCCGTGTCTTGTCTCCCTGATGAACACATGGTGAGACTTCCCACAGCGTACCATTTACCCACTCTGAGCAATCACCTCCTGAATTAGTTCGCTCGTGATTTCCTGCAATCTCGAAATTACAACGCCACCTGCCTAATCCCACCGGGGGCCATCCCTTTCGTAACAGCATTTAGACTCTGTGCGTTTTTTTAAAAAAAAACTTCTCTCAAAGGCTTTTCTGTTCTCTCTCCATGTCTGCATCGGTTTAACCAAGCCCACTGGGGTGTAAAATTGAAATGCAGACAGTCAGACAACACAAAAGATATTTTCTTTCACTCCACCGCAACCCAATAAAAAATATATTTTTGTTGTTAGGGTGCATGGACAGCATCTTTTGAAACAAATTGTGCGGACACATACTGTAGCATTCCACTGTTATCACAAGAGGATGCGTTACTACTTATAAAGGCTTTAGAGGCTGATAGAGGTACTCCAGAGCGCTTCCATTTAAAATGTCATAGGCTTATCTTAATTCATCAGTGGGACTGAGGCACACAGCAGCTGAATCTGTTTGAGATTCTTCCCACCTACATTGTATTAACTATTCATGGCCTGGCAGAGTGAGTTATTACAGTGAATGACAGCACAGGGGTCAGAAGAGAGAGGAAGCAGAAAAAATAGCAGAAGCGATGGATCAGTGTTCAGAGCAAACAGATGATATTAATGCTCACGAACTCCGACAGAAGACAGATGATTCTTAGAGGTGCTGAAGAATTTTGATGGCAGAGTTTCCCTCAGGTTTCACATCCTCTCGTTTTTCCTTTTGAAGCTAAAAGGAGACTTTATTAAAGTAGTATTTTATATTCACACGCTACAAGCTCGAGACACTGACTCATAAAGTTTTATTACGGACTGTACAGCTGTTCGTTTAAAGTTATGGCTACCTTTTATTCATGCTTCTTCTTTCCAGTATATCTCTGGAAAACATGGTGGAAAGTACAGTTTTTAACAGCTGAATTGTTTTTGTTATTTGTGCTTTCATGTGTATAATCCTTCTTCACAGGCTCCTTGAGCAAAGATTTAAACCTGGAGAAAAGGCGTTTGTTTCACCTCAATTTGACTATACCTTTGTCAGCCGCACTCGCAGCAGTCTGTCAGTTCTTCCACCATTTTGGTCCAGATTGAAATATTTCAACAACTTGCATTTCATGACATTTTCTACAGACATTCATGATTCCCTGATGAATTATATTTGTATATATATGACCTTGGACTAACTATTGGATGGATTGCTGTAAAATTTGATGCATTCATTTCTAAGGGAGACTTATGAACAAATACCTACAAAACTGATATTTCTATCAGCCTCAACTGTACTTTGTGCTAATTAGCAAATGCTAGCACTTAGCATGCATTACACCAGCTAAACATCCGCATCTTAAGGCCCAGACACACCAACCCGACATCAAAGAACTAGCAGCGACGAAGGCCACCTGTTGCGTCGTCTCACGTTGCCTTTGTCTTGGCCAAAAAGTTGCACTCGAACACACTGCAAAGACTACAGCCGACGGCCAACTACCTCGTACGTTCTGCGGGAGATATAATAACCCTCCCTACCAGCAGGTGGCGGCAATCTGTATTCGTCATTCAAAAAGGGAAACCGGACTGCGGATATACAAGCCGTTGCTATGGTATGGACATGAAACAAAGCACCATTTGCCGACCATTTTCACACCACTCTCACTCACCACTTAGCTTCATTTCAGATGGCCATGTCGTTGCATAAATATCTGTCATCAAAAACTAGGCCGGCGGATGCTTACCATTGGCCCTAAACTGTCCGACGGCTTGGTGTGTCATGGCCTTTAGCATTGTCATTTTGAGCATGTTAGCATGCTGACAATAGCATCTAACTATAAAGCAAGGATTCTGACTGTCTGTCCCTCTGTATGTTCTTAGCATATCACTAGTCGGGTGCATTGCTCAAGACCCAAGGGAGTGCAGTGTCGAATGTGGTGCAATTTGGCCAGATGGTGGCGCTATAACAATGGACTTTATGTTTTGGTATGTAACTTTTGAACCGTAAGTCTCAGAAATAAATTTTTCCCTGGATTGTGTTGGTCCAGCCGAATCTAAGCCACGCCCATTTGCTTCAGACTGATTTTCAGCCATTTTGAATTTTGTCCAAATCTGATGTTTTCCTATTCCTCTTACAAATTTTGAGCAGTCATGACTAAATTTGGTACAGAACATCTCTGGATGCAGCTGGATTCTTGATGTTTCATACAGTTTTGCTATAGCTGGCCCTCAAAGCTGGCTCAAATGCTGTGGGCGGGGCTTATATTGGAAAAAATGTCATATCTCCTGAACGCTTTGTGCTTTTGCGACCACATTTGGTGGACATATGTAGATGTGATGTCTGAGTGACCATGGCAAATTTGGTACCATTTGGCCAATAGGTGGTGCTATAGCAGCATCATCTAACTATAAAGGAAGTCTTGTCTGTCTGTCTATGTACTGTATGTATGACTGCCCTTTGCATATCTCAAGAACCGTTCATCCAATCAACTTCACACTTGTACAAGCAGCCATACCGTGGTTCTCAACAACGCTGCAGGCAGCACTTCTTAGGGCCAAGAAATCGTCCCAGTCCGGACATGCCCTGCACTAGTTTAGCCTGAAGCACCACGGTGCGTCTGCAGAGCGCTAGCGGGCTGTAGACTCAGTCTTGTTTCTACTTCTGCACATTGTTGTGTTTTGTATTTTTTAGTTTTTTGCTGCTTTTGTATTTTCACAAGAAGATTTTATTTTCTCGTGAGGCAAATATATAAAATCTGAAATCTCAAAATGATTCATGTCTATCAATGCAATGTTTTGAGTACAGTTATGGATAGTTTACATACAGAAAAACTACAGAAAAGAAAAACAGATAGAGAAAACCATTCCTCAATATATTTCTACTTTTCAGTGTTAAGCTTCAACCAGCGCTTCAACAGAGCTCATGAATTTAAAATATGAAAGAAGAAACTTTAAAAATCTAGTAAGCACTGTCCATCCCAGCTCTGTCCTGAGGCAAAGAAAGGTTTATCTTCTTGCATCTTCTCTGGAGTATTTTAGAATTTCCAATTTTCCATTCTCCTGCAATCACCTCTGTGTTTTTGCCCCGAGAACCTGAATTAAAAGGGAGCGAGGAGCCGAGCAGAGGGTGTAAAAGTGAGAGCGATGCGCTCATTCAGATCACATATACATACGCTCACTAGGATTTTCTTCTCCAAAGTCCTGCTGTGCAGTTTCTGTTTGGTTAAAACTGAGCTGTCGCAGAATAACAAGTGGAACAACAACAGAGTCACACAGTCGCCGACGCCTCAGACAGGAAGAGACTGAGCCCACTTCGTTGTGGAGATAAGAGAGACGAGGCAGTGCGGGACATCTGGTCCTGTCTGGTCATTCTACACTACATGTCTGCACTTCAGCCATTACGCAAAGCTTGATTTATTGTTACAAGAGAAGTGTTGGCAAACTAGAGCTATCTTTGTGTACATTACATACAGTGTAAACTGGCTGGGATATGTGGTATACAGAAATTCAAGTGCAGAAAGATTGCAGACACAATTGGTGTTATAGTGTTAAAAACATATCTATAGAAATGTTTCATTATCATAAAGTGTCTGTATTTGGCCACATATTCCATTGTTGTCATATTTCTGTGTGGAGTGTGGTGACAGAGTATATTCTATCACTGTACATGTGTCATGAGGCATCTATTTCTGTGAAACTCAGTAGCTGCAGCACAGGTTTGCCTCGCCAGAGGCATCTGGTTCTAATCCTAAGTCAGTTTAGCCAAGCCCCATTTTCATGCATCCTGTCTTCCCTGAAAACATGGATGGATGTGCTCCTTTGAACAGGAGCAGGCTGACTCCTGGCTCTGAAATGTGTGTGCTGGCAGGGGCGCTGTAGAGAGATGGGACATGCCAATGCCTGTTTACAAAATGACCTCCAGTTGTCGGGCAATGATGATCATAAAACTGAATTATCACCAAAACTAAAATACCAAATTCTTTCTCACTTTCATTCTTTCTTTCCCCCTTTTTGTTTCAGATGTGTGTGTCAGTGTGTGTGAACAAGTTTGTTGCCAACTGTTTGCAAATATCTAGCGGTATGCCTCGTGGCTCAACCTGAATAGCTCCTACTTTCAGAAGCGTTCTTGTCAAAGTGCCAAGCTTGACGCTGTGTATCACAAATCAAGGGCTCGTTTATTGTCAATTTTATCATCCAAGGCTTCTGTGGAAGAAAACATGCACACATTGAAAAAACACTGACAAAATTACACTACTTTTATGTCTGTTTTTTAGGTATGAATACAAGTATGGATTTCAAAAAAGTGCCTCGGAATGAGGTAATTGACCACATTTTATTTTATTTTATTTTTTACCTCTTTTGAACATAAAAATGGAAACAGAGATGGATAGTAAACAACACATTTCTGCAACACTTTGCATTTCCTGAGCTGGATCACCACACAGAACAAGACCAAAGAGGGGCAAAGGGTGAATAATCAACCATCCTTGGGCAATCTGGAGAGCAGTGAGAAGTCATTTGAATAAGTGAATCCTGCAGAACACCATTGGCTCAAGTCATGCGATTAATACATGAAAGATGTGCTAAGAGAGAACAGATCAGTTTCACTAGTAATGTAATTTTTTTTTATACCATATCTATAATTTCTGTTTCTGTCTATATTCCATGCATTTCATTATTTATTTACCACAGAATATTGTTTTCACTAGAACCACCATTGCAATTAGTGGGCTTATTTTCTTTTCACATATATTATTCATGTTTCTTCGTCATTATATTTTACTCTTACTCTCAACTTTATAATGTTGTACAGTCTAAATTATTTTTTCTTTTTTTTTTTTTACAAATGAGTATTCTTGTATGGCAAATTTGAAATTATAAACTACTAATAATCTATGTCATTTGAGGTCTGTAAGTTTTTTTTAATATACAGTAAAATATAATGTAAAAGTACAAATCAAGGTAAAAAGCTGAGGTCAGGTAGAGACCAGGTACAGTCGTACAGTCTTGTCTTACAGATTGTAGTCTAACTTTGTGTACAAAAAAGTGTGTAGAAAAAATGATCATTTATAGTATTCTATTATAATATTTAAGTCATGTGAAAACTATGTATCTCTAAAATGAAATGAGCTAAAACACCCATTTTCAGCTTTGCAACAATGCATTTTTATGCAACGTTTTTTTTTAATTTTTATCCATGCTAGTGTCATGGCTCTAGGGACGGTAATGTCCAACCCGATGGAAAGGCGTATAAATAGCATGACATTTCCATATGTCATGATAATGCTAGGTTTTTCGCACGTCATTTATACACCAAAGGCTTAACGTTGTGAAACAGCTTTACATGTGTCATTTAACGCCACGTCGTTACTGTGAAATGGTTGTGGTTATGTTTAGGCAACAAAACCACTTAGTTAGGTTTAGGAAAAACATCATGGCTGGCCTTAAAATAACTACGTGAACCAAGTAAAATACGTACGGAAACAACGTACCATAAGTACGGAAAATACGTCACAAACGTCACTAATGTAACTTTAAAATAATTCGACACTTTGGGGCATGAACACTGGTTTCCTGGTTGAAAGTCCTGTGTTTGTTGGACCCATTCGCCATAAGCAGTCTCTCTCACTTTTTATTCTACGTCACTAGCTCTGAGCATAGCGTATTTACGTGGATGCATTTGCACTGCAGTCAGTACAGACTACATGGTGTGAAATGACACGGCAAAAGCAACAAAGGCGTTTATATTGCACGCTAAACGACTTACAAATTACCGTGTCATTCATACGCTATTTGGTGACACCGGGCTGTAATGTCAGTTGATCAGTCTACTACTTGAAATACCACTGAAATATCTCAAAAACTAATTTGCTGTGATAGTCATGGAGCCCAGTGGATGATAATGACTTTGGTGATCCCCTGACTTTTTCTCTAGCACCATTTGTGTTTTTCAGTGAAATGTCTCGAAAGAGGTTGCCATGGAGTTGGCACCTACATTCATGGCCCTCTCAGGATGCTGTGTAATAACTTTGGTGATCCCCTAACTGTTCATCTAGCGCCATCATCAAGTTTTAATTTGTTGTTTACACCAAATACCTGCTTCAGCTGCACTTTGTATTTATTGCTAATTAGCATGCTAACACACTAAACTAGGATGGTGAACATGGTAAACATTAAACCTGCTAAACATCAGCATGTCAGCATTGTCATTCCGTGTATGTTAGCATGCTAAAGTTATCATGTGTCATCGCGTTTTTTTCGTACATCTATATATTTTTTCTGTTGTTTTTGTCATGAATACTTTTCACTTTTTTTTCGGAACAAGGCTAATTTTTCTGAGCTTTCATTTCTCGAATAAAGGCATTAACCAATCACGTTGTGCGGGACGGACATATTCAAAACATACACTTTAGTGTACAACAACACGGAGGATCCGTAGTCTGAACCAAACTTTACTACTCCTTTCAACCTTGACAAAGGCAGCACATACCAGATCCACTCCTTCCATTCTTACCTTTCACAATAAAAGCCCTAGAAATATACACTGTGTAACGGTTTACCAGAGGCAAATTCACTCAGAGCATTAAATAAACTTAATAAAATAGTTTACAGTAGTTTAGGCTATACAACAATTTACCTCATTCAGACTGCCAGACGCTGCTCTGGGTCTATAGGATCCCGGTAGTTGATCCTCTGTCTGTGCGAATCTATTCAAACCTTTTATTGAAAAAGTGTTGCAACTGTTGCAAATTTGCATTGCTGTTGGTATGAATAGTTTTGGTTTCCCTTTTTGAATGACAAATACAGATTACAGCGACCTGCTGGTGTGGATAGTTATTTCATCTCATGCAGGCGCAGAACGTACGTGGTAGTTGGCTGTTGGCTGTCGTCTTTGCGGTGTGTTCGAGTGCAACTTTTTGGCCAAGACAAAGGCGACATGAGGCGAATCAACAGGCGGCCTTCGTCGACGCTAGTTCTTTGATGTCGGCTTGGTGTGTCCCCAGCTTTAAGAATTCAAAATTTGGAGATACATGGTTTTCACTTGACAGCGACGTTAGATGTACTTGTCAAAAAACGAACATCTTATTAGATTTGTGAAACTTTGATGTTGCTCTCACTTACATACAGCACAACTATTTGCTAAGGATCAATTTATCATGCTTGATTCCTCACATTACAGTATATTACACACCGAAATAAAGCTTCACTTACTGATTCTACAGTGTTGAACACTTTCAGTAGAAAGTGGCAATTTGTGCAGGAAGCAAGGAGGGGGAGTCGTATAAAAAGCATCATTAGAGCAACTGAAGCACAACTTTTCTGTGCTGAGCCCATTAGGGATATTTGTATTGGTTAACATTAGCTTCACTTACTCCCATAACCCCCGACTATAATATAAGTCATACTTTAAAACATGCATCGTCTCAGCACTTTAGCTTCTCTATACAATAAAGCAATACTATTTTTTATCTTCTGATTGAATTCCTTTTGACTTCTACAGAATCTATTGTTGCGATAATGCTGTGAATAGCTTTACATATCTTCTGTATCTCATGGTTACTTTATTTATCTGGAGTCAGATGTGATAATTCGTGGCTGCTGCTCCTCAATGTTGCATCTATTCAGAGATGATGGAAATAATAACTTGTTCTGCTATTTTCCTGCTTTATAAAATGCATGGAAGTGTGTGGGTGTATGTGCAATGAGAATCTGTGTATAGATAGCCAGCATCAGAGGAGAGATTGTACATTTATCTAGAGGTGTATATGAATAAATTGCATGTGAAGTCAGAGAGTTTATGTCTACCTATAGCTACAAGGTGAAGGTTTCTTTACTGGAGGGATTTCAGGTCAGATAATCCTTCTTTTCCATAAAGAAATCCATGTATTTCTTTGTTTGAAATATCATCTATGGTGGTGAGCATTTTGTTATGTTGTTTAGAAAATAATCCACAGTTTGTCCTTGGTTTGTTAGCCTATTTATGAGGTTGTTTTTGGTGCAGTTCTAAAAGGTTGTTCTTGGATATTTCTGCCAGCTTCACTTTGAAATTAGTCCCAGCAGCTTCACATATGATGATGAAACTGTTTACGAGGAAATTAACATTACTTCCTCCGTAATAAGCCTGAAAAGGCAGAAGGAAAACCGACACGTAGACAGCACTTTCTCCACTACTGCCGCCTGCAACACAACCAATTTATTCCTGTCTTTGTAGCTCAGACACCCGTCTCAGTCCAGCTGTGAGGTTACCTCAGCATAAACAAAACATAAATATAAACAACACAGTTTTAAAGACAGTTTTTCAGACACAGTCTCTGGTTATCATCCATCTGAAGGATGATTGAGTGACAGATACAGACAGTCTATGTCTGCAGGAGTAACACTGTGGAGTGCATGCTGGTGTAGTGTGTCTGCCGAGCGCGCCGAGTGGCTCAGCGCTGCCGGGAGAAGAGGTTCCTCAGGGCATTGTTGTAGTTCTTATTAAAGGCGGTGTATATGAGCGGGTTAAAGAAGGAGTTGGAGTAGCCCAGCCACAGGAAGATGCTCTTCCAGATGGGCGGGATGTCACAGGAGCACAGTGGTACGATGAGCTCGGTGATGAAGAAGGGGATCCAGCAAAGTACAAACACGCCGATCAAAATGCCCACCATCAGCGCCGCCTTCTTCTCCTTCTGCTCGCGCCATGTGTCCCCGTCTGTCTGGAAGGTCACGGTGGCGTGGCGCACAGTAAACACCATCTGCGGCTGATGTGTTTCGTCCTTTACCTGGCAGGGGGGCGGATCAGAGAATAGATCGGTTACTCCATTGATTCATTAATCAATCAGACAAACCTAACAATATAGGCCATTTCAGCTGCTCTACAAAAGATGGATTATAGGCTGAAAAGAAGTGTGAATCAACAGGTTTATCAACAAGCCAAAGCTTATTCGTTCATTTCACACACACACACACACACACGACACAGAGCATAAAGCCAGAGCTGTGTCTTAATCTGCATTTTCCAGCAGCTCATTTTGTGCCATTTCACAAACATACTGCAAAGCTGGGAAAAGGAAAGAGAAAATGTCAACAATAATCTGCTGACTTTCCTCCTCTCTTATGTGTTGCCTAGCGCAGCTCAAGGCTGACTTTATTTCTTGTTTATCAGGTGAAGTTGCCGAGGTCGCTCAGCAGCCTAACAGCTTTTCATAAAGACGATCCCTCTAAATGTGTCGGAAGTAAAGTGTGCAGGCTAACCCTCTAAACTGTTGTGTTCAGCATTCAAACAAGAACCTGCACCGGCACGGTGAAACTTTCACTCTGGAGTAAATTTAGTTGAATCAATATGGGTCGGCAGGGCCTTTAACTGTATAAGATGGATGAAGTCCATTTACAGCAGAGGCTGGAGGTTAAAAGCATAGTGCTGTTGGGAAGGTTTCAAATCCAGTGGATGGTTTAAGACACCTCAACATTGTGCAGTTAGATGGGCACTTAATGGAAGATCCTCCTTTACACAGCGGATCAGTGATGAGGCCATGATGTACCTTCAAACTAAGAAGGTGAGACTCTCTTTAAATGACTCACTTAAAACAAAATCTTGCAATCAGCAAGTTTTTATGAAGCAGTGAGAAACAGCTAAGCCTGCTCTGTCCAAAGCTTCTGAAGTTCACTATTAACACATTATTTCGTTTTAATCCGCACAAACCTGAAATATAAAAATGACAAGTTGTGGTTTTACGTGGAGATACGTGCTAGAAGTACTATTTCTTGTCAAACAAGAGCCGGTACGGTGACTTCTCGTCGTCATGGTGAGGTTGCCATGCAATCAGCGGAGACTCCAGGAAGTAACTGGCCCAGATGAAAAATGTTTACAGCATGTAACTCCCTGTAAAGCAATAATTAGTCATTCTTACTGTGTTCGCATCAATTTGCACTGTTTTTGTGTCCAGAGATGAGAGGAAAAAAGGACAGTGAGTGGATGGAAATAACTGGAAAGAGCCAGAGTCTATGGTGAGCTGCCACACAAACACACACAGTCCTACACCCACAGTTGGTGCGTACGTTGCTAGCTAGCGTACAACTCTCTGAAAACACCTCAACACTGTCATATTTGCAGTGACATTAACCATTTTCTGCAACTTAACATTTCATAGCTTGGTACTGTAGTGTTATTTGTGCATCTAGGCCAAGAACCTTACGTATCAATAGACTCTATTTCTGGTGGCATGTGTATGAGCGTCTTAATGTCTTTGACTGGGTGTTGTTGATGGATGAGTGCAGGTTTATTATCTTGGCTGTGGATGCCACCGCTCACATCACAACTCCGTACAGACACTGTGCCTCGACTCCTCGATGCATGCTGGGAAATGATGAGAATAAACTTTGGCTGGGTAATGAGACACGCATAATACAACTATAAGCTGCGGGTATATCTGTGGAAAGCAAAATAGAGACTAATAAAACATATTAAATTTAATTGCTACACAAGAGCGATTGCCTGTGTAATGAAACTTGACATGAAGTCGATCTACCAAAGCAATAAAAGACGGGGCTAATTTATTCCACGATTGGTCCTCCTTGACCATGAGCTCCTAATTTAGGGCCAACTAATGTCACACTTGCATAACTAAGGGGTGTCTTGAGGATTTGCAGGGAATTTAATGCATAACATAAATGAAAAGCTTTCACTGTGTACTTTCTATCAAACATTTCTCCCACCTGTGGATGTTTGCCAAGTTCTCAGAGTGTTCAGATGAGTGATTTCCTTAAGAAGCCTTTCATAGGTGAAAGAAAGAGGCGTCTGCCCTAAGATGTCTAAAAGTGGCATAATCTCTATCACTGAGGTGTTTTTGGGGCTTTTCAAATTGCATTTCTCACCATATGGGCAGGTGAAAAGTGGGCGCCGACTCAATTTTCACGGGGAAAATTTGCCTGATTAAATGTTTGCTAATGCTTGCGGAATAGATCTAGACCTTTGTGTGTGCTGATTAGAGAAACGCCAAAGCCAGCAAGGTGCAGTGGCCCATTAAAGGTGCTGGAGGTGGTATTTATAGCCTTCTATCTTCTGCCTACGCACATTAGCAAGCTGCCGGTGATGAGCAGGATTGCTGCAATTATTTGTCCGTATGCTCATACATCAGATTCTTATGTTTCCCTGATTGCTGTTGAATAACTCATCAGCCAGAATGATAAATAATTGCACAGCAACTCATATTTGTGGGTCTGGGGCATCAGCCAGTTGAGAAGGAGAGGAAGGAGAAATATTCATCATGGTTATAGTGTCAAATAAACTGCTGGCCAA
Source organism: Sebastiscus albofasciatus (assembly GCA_916701655.1). Taxonomy (NCBI): domain Eukaryota; kingdom Metazoa; phylum Chordata; class Actinopteri; order Perciformes; family Sebastidae; genus Sebastiscus; species Sebastiscus albofasciatus. The sequence continues at coordinate 39,453 of CAKAOI010052697.1, forward strand.
GACGGTTTATTTGTACTCTGGGAACATATGGTTTATTAAAATCTCAACATGAGCGGTACACAAAGTCACGTCAACCAACTTTGCTGACTCACGTACATCTTGTCACAATGTACATGCTTATTCAAGCTCTCTGATTGGTTTCAAGGAGTGTCCGAAGTACATCTTAATGCATCATACACAGAATTGACTTAACTTAACTGTGTCAAGATAAACAATAAAACTTCGGATTTCTCTGAACTTTTCCTTCTATTTAGAACAAAGAATATCAAAATTTCCAATTTACCTCTTTAGCTGGATATTATATTACCCTCACATATCAAGTCTAGTAAGTTAGAGGTTTACAAATTCTACGAGACTTCGTTACTGTCAGTCCTTGTGGTAAAAGGCGGGCCCATCTGCGTTCTTTAAATGAAGATTCTCAAATGAAACCCCCACTCAGCCGTTAGCTAAAAGCAGTGACGTAAGTTACCAAAATAAGCGAATCAATAAGGTTATGAATAATGTGAACGCTATACTAGCTGAGTCAACGTTATGTTCTGTAAGGGTTAGTTCTGATTTTTTAAAGTGGGGTTGTATGTATACTACTGTGTTCTGCAATGTAAAATTACTGCTTTTGTCAATGTAGTCTGGTAGCTTTGAAGGGAGCAATATAACGGCTTCAGTTCCCCTTCGGAAAGGGCTGTCTGACGGCAGGATCAAGCAGCTGTGGACGGGAGCAGCAGAAAAACGTATTTTAGCCACCTAAAAAAATCAATATCAGTTTAAGTGTGAGCTATATTTAGAATATATTCACCACTTTACTTATCCTCAGACAGTCCTTTTTGACGGGAAACTGAAGCCGTTATCTACGCTCTCTTCAAAGCCACCTGACTCCATTAACTAAAGTAGTAATTTTACCTCACAGAACATGGAAGTTGCTGGTCGATCGCTGCATTGATCTGTTTTTTTTATGTTAATGTGTGACTTTCGGATCCGAACTAACATTACGTCCACTGACTATAAGGCTGTATATATATTGTATATGTAGCAGCGGCATCATGCAGAAACTTACGTCAGGTCACGTGGGAAAATGTTTTTAGAAGGGCATTTTAATGCTAAAACATACGTACTTCGGCCAAAATTTAAATTTGAACACATATGGGACACTTCTGGAAAGCAACAGAATGATATAAAATCTAAAAAAAAATAAAAATAAATAAAATAGTGGACCCACCCATTACTCTCACTCTGCTCACAACCAGAGCCTTGATATTCTTACTGGCTCTGAGCTCTCTTTCATACTAGCTTCAGCTGAAGGATGCTGGTCCTCTCTATGTCTTTGCATCTCTGCATCTGATGAGGGCTTTATGGGCCACTTAGGGACCAGATTATGTTCGAGTGAATGGAGTGTGGCTCTGATCTTTCGTCCCATGAGCAGCTCCGCTGGGCTAACACCGATAGAAGTCAGTGTTGCTCTGTATCACATTAATGTGGCATGTACAATGTCATACTGTCTGCAAAAGCCTTTCCAGGTCTCACTTGTGTATTGTGGAGCATTATTTACTAGCTATCTGGTTTAGAAATCTTACAGATGTCTGTGGCTATCTGTTATCACAGTCGTTCTGGCAGAGGTGTACAGTAGGTTATAGTGGCTCTTTGAGCTGTGTGCTTGTTTTCCTGGCAGAAGTGGCAGGTTGCGCTCTAATATTTCCTGTCTTGTTGACTGGAACTACAATGCAACAGCCTCGTGTGATAAGGTTTCTGAACCTAACTGGAGTGTGTCCTATATTTATGTGTTCATTCTGTCCAATGCCCTGGTTTCCCTTTCTAAAAGTTTTTCTCAGTCTCCTCACTAGTAGTGACTCCTCAACTCTTACTGACTTGGAGAAACATTTTCCTCTCCCAACGGCCCTTTTTCTCACATTTGCTACACTAATCCTGGGCATTTGCCCGGGGCATTATGCCTCTCCTTCCCACATCAGCAGCACTTGTAGTCCCCCAAGTGGGCTTTCTCTCCTCCACCACTTCTCTCCTTGGCTGGCTGTCTCCTACCTCTCTTTGATGGTCACCGGCGTGTTACTTCCTGCACGCTGAATGCTGCCTGTTGCTCCTGCTGTGCTTCGTCCTGTGCTTGTTGTACCATCTGTACGGCATTCTAAGGCAAGGTCAAAGTCTTTGAAGTTATGCCTTGGCATTATTTTCGACTTCGTAGCCCATTGCGTACATAAATGTGCTAACCTGGATCTCGCTGCCTTTTTTCTCTAACTTTGCAGCCAACCTGTACAGGGTGAACCTTCGTTGTGTCTAGAGGGTAATACACAAGTTGCAAAACTCTCGTGATATGGTTAATGTTAGGACAGGTCGTCGGGCACTGAGTCTCAGAAGAGTTTTCGCACATTTTCAAAACTTGTGGGTTACCTTCTAGACACAACCGTGAACCTCTAACTCAAGGAAGGCCAGTCTCAGGGCCGTTCAAAATGTAACTTTTCTGATGGGCTGAACTTCACCATAGCGTCGGGTGTCTCTCTCAGAACACTTCTGACACCACATCAAGTAAACAGCTGGATGACACAGTTTATTTGTACTCAGTAGGAATGTACCGATCTGACTTTTTCAGTCCCAATATCGATTCTGATACCTGGGCTTTGGGTATCTGCCGATACCAAGTACCGATCCAATACCAGTCTTTATTTAATAAGCTGTATGCCTCACTGTGTGGAAGTGACTGGGATCATTCTTTTATGTGTAAGCCAACATCAGGCTTGACTTAACCATTGCTTTCCTAACTTTGTAAAACAAAATGTAACAAATAAATGCATAGATACAAATTTGTTGAATTGTTATTTCTCAAAATAATATATCATACACCAGCAACTTGGTAAAAAATCTTCAAAATTAACAGGAATTACAATTCAAGTGTACACCTTTTTAATGCAGCAACAAATAGGTCAAAACTTAAACAGGAATTCAAATTCCAGTATATAATGTATAGTATATAAACATAGAATTGAATAGATCGGCCGGATTATCACCGATACCCGATCCAGCTATTTGAGTGAGTATCGGCCCGATATCCGATCCAGTATCGGTGCATCTCTAGTACTCAGAGCATGGTTTATTGCCTCCACAACAGCATCTCGACATGAACGGTATACGAAGTCAACCAACCATTGGTTTCAAGGAGTAACCATCTATGTGTATAACCCAATACCTTGACAAGGGGGAGGATTATGATATTATGATTTAGGTAGACTTAGATTGAGGGATTTAAAAAAAAGGAAAAGGAATAATCACCTCAGCCATGGGTGTTATTGTGTTGGTCTTGCGGGAGCCAATCCGAAACTTGGCAGCTTTGTAGATCTTCCAATAAACAAACAGCACCACACAAAGCGGCAGGTAAAACGCTCCGAAGGTGGAGAAGATCGTGTAGGACGGCTCCTGGCTCACCTGGCACTTCATCCCCTCCGTGTACGTCTCCCCCCAGCCGAACAGCGGCGACAGGGAAATGATGGAGGACAGCAGCCACGTGAGCGCGATCATCACGTTGGAGATCTTTTTGCGCGTCTTGAGCGTGTACTCCAGGTGCCTGGTGATGGACCAGTAGCGGTCCAGCGCGATGGCCGTCACGTTCCAGATGCTGGCCGTGCAGCAGAGCACGTCGAAGGAGATCCAAACCTGGCATAACACGCGGCCCAGCTTCCACAGCCTGCCGTTGAGCTCGTGGACAAGGCTGAGCGGCATGACCAGGGCGGCCACCATCACGTCGGAGATGGCCATGGACGCCACGAGGTTGTGGGGCACCCGGTGGAATGTCCTCACCCTCAGGATGGTAACCAGCACCAGCAAGTTCCACACAAAGGTGGCCACCACTAGCATTGCCAATAGTGTCAGAGTGAGCACACTGAAAACAGAAAAAGGCCGGTAGATGTTTCCCCCGGAGTCATGGCCGTCCAGGGCTCCACTGAAGTTGGCTGTCAGTATGCTGGTGTTGGGATACGTCATGGTCGCTGCTCACGGCCCCGCAGCCGAGGGCCAAGACGATTCAGAGACAGTTTCTGCAGACAGTGGATGCATTCTGCAGTTGGGAGACAGAAGAGGAACTATTTTAATGTGATTGTACAAAACTCTCAAATCTGAAAACCTTTTATATCAATGAAAAATCTATGAAATTCAACAATGTATGCTAAATGTTGAAGTTGCAACACTCACATAGTAGCTTTTACGACTGCCTTTGCACCATTGCATCACTGTGAGTACTAATACAAGAGAGGTACTTTAGTGATTTGCTAACTAAAGTAAAAAGCACTTGAGTTTCTAACAGCTGTCAAGCAACCTACCTACAACTTTCAAGTGCAATTTCATCCACTGTTAAAACGGCTCAAAAGTACTCTGGGACATCTCGGGGTCTGGAAAAGGCCATAAATATTCAGTTTCATCATCCCACTGCTGTCCTTTGATTTGCATCAAAGTCAGACCCCTGTTGCAAAATGAACAGTTTTAAGTGGAGTCTTTGTTGTATGTTCATTCGGGAATATCTCACTTTGGTATTCCAATAGAGAGATCCCTCTGTTCAACACAGTGGAGTTGTATGTTTTAAGTGGTTGCGGAGACCAGCATCTATTTTCCCTTTAAATGAGAGAGTCTGCTGGAGAGACACTCCGTATTAACATAGGATTGTCTCCATTTCAGATTCACAAAAGAAAAGATTCGACATGCCAGCTCTATCAATACATTCACAGGAGAGGCTCAGCAAGTTTCAAAGTCTACACAATGTTCAACAGTGCAGAAACAATGAATCCCAAATCAACAACCACGTATACTTTCTGTCAGCTGGATGTTGTAAAGTTTGGTAGCGATACATACAACTTACAAATGAATAGACCAACTTAATCACAAGCGGCATAATTACATAATAGGGCTGGGACGATTCACCTATCTCCTATTCTATATGTATTGCAATTTTTAAATATTGCGATTCTACAAATATTATGATTAGATATTACGATTTATTACGATTTTTTGTTAACTTTTTTAACACTAGACCATAGGAAAAAGTTGAATCATACACTTCTAGAGACTTTTACTTTGTAAAATATCTTAATTGATACAGTAAAAATGTTTGAGTTTCAGCATGTATGTAGTCAGAGATGTCCTGAAGTCAAATATATCAGTCATTGCCAGGCATTATTAATAAAACTTTTTCCAGCAACCCAAAAATAAAAAACTAAAGACATTTCCCTCACAAATTAGTGGTATTTTATTTTTAATTTATAAGGGGCAGGTAACATGTTTTATACTTCTGGGGAATATCTTATTTCAATATACAGTATGTATTTGTATATAGTTCCCTTTGTTAACACTTTATTTTGAAAACTGGACGTAGTTACACATGTATACTTCCGCTAACTTTGCCAAGTCCGTCTCTAGCTCTCCTGTCAGCTCCGTTCTCTTTATATATCCATGGTCAGCTCCATCGGGGCCGTTTGAATGCATTTAACATAAATGTCAGTATATGTGTGCTCTACAGTTGTAGCGTTGGCTGATTTTGACCACGGAGATGAGAGTGACGGCTGGCTTGACCGCACGTTACCATAATACGATAACGTTTCCTGTCCATGACAGAGTTAGCATGCAGCTTTAGCCGTGATTTCTAGCTCTTCTTTTCCTGCCAATGTGTGAAACCCAAAAGGTTTCCATACTTTACTGGATGTGTAGTGTTTACCACTTTGGATTTAAATTGTTTCAGCTCGCTGCGGTTTGTTTTAGTTGACGGATACGGAACAGATATGACATGACGTTACTCAGACTACAACAATAAAAGCGGTTACTTCCTTCTACCTCCGCATAGATTCAAATGAAGTAAAATATATTGATTGCATTAAAAAACTGGTTTCAAAATTGTAAAAAAACCAATCACGATACATAGGTGAATCCATTTTTTTCCCACCCCTATTACATAAATCAATTATATATGATGATTTCAGTGACTATTTTAACTACAAACTTTAAAAAATACACAGTCTGACATTCAAAAATCCACAATTTTTGTCCAGAATACATTGTTATGATAACTAAGACGCATCCCAGAAGCATCATTTTCAGCAGCATCACTGGGGGCAATAACGATTTCACGCATCATGTTTTGGAAAACATATTCAGATGCGCCTGATTTAATAAACTCACAAGATGTTAATTTCAATCATTACTTATAATTTCTTATTAATGAATCTGTTTAAACTACTCTTCCCGCTTAGACCTTTTCCTACGAGCTGCTCTTGCTCCTAACAATCCTCCCAGGCTTTTTAAAAATACAGATCACAGCTTCTTACCTTGACCCAGTGTATTATTTACCACACCGACTTTTATCTTTAAGGTGGAGTTTTACCCACAACCTTGAATATTATATAAAATCATTCATTTTGAATGTCTCCTCCTTGTGACATTGTAATGAGGAGATCTGGATGACTTGCTCAGGTTTTTTCCCAGGCCTCTGGGCGCAGTGCAAGTGTCCATAATGAGTGAAGCTAATGCATATAATTCAGTTAAAATAATTGCCCCCAATTGAGTTTGATTTAAATTGCAGGATTTAATCAATAGGATCTTATTCTTGTGGCTGTTTGGCCTCTAATAACATTACTTTTGGCTGTATTACTGAAGCATTAATCTGATGAATAAATCAATGAGACGTTTCTCGTTTTTGAAGGACGTGTTGATTTTTCTGCAAGAAAATCGACAGCAACGTTACGTTTTGAATACAAACAAAACAACTTCTTCATGTTTAGGCAACAAAACCACTTAATTAAGTTTAGGGAAAAATATCGTGTTTTGGTTTAAATAACTACCTTTGAAAAGTAAAAGTAAAACTAAAGGTTGTGAACACAAAGATAATTACACGTTGTTGGTTTTAAACGGTGAGATGCGAACAGATATATATATATATATATATACTTAGATGCTGCATTGGCCTTTGGATTGTATGTCAACATCGCCACCATATTGGGGAAGGCAGGACTGGCCTTACGTAGATCATAAAACCTGAACTCATTCAAATGGGTTGAGAAAACATTATAGTGCTTTTTTATTCGGAAAAACGGCAGCTCCCCCGTGTACTTGTATATTTTAATATATATATATATGCCAGTCCTGTCTTCCCCAATATGGCGTGACTTTGATGTATCACAGCATCGAGCTGAAGCGGCCTGTCATATTTACTGCGGTCACTAAAGGTCGCTGCTGTCTTCTTTTATTACTTCTTTCATTGATCACCTATGTGAATCGATGATAAAACCTACTAGTGAAAAGGCTATGAGGCTGATAACACCTCATTTAATGCCCTGATAACAGTCTAACCAGCTGCCTTGGTGGAGGTCTGCGCTCTCCGAGTGCCCTTCTAGTTCATGTATTTTTTTACACCCAATGTTATCAATCACTGAGCCTCATCTATAAGGCCCGGCGGGTAATAACAATATGAGCTGTGTCCCTGTCAGCTGCTGTATTTATGTGACATGTGACACTGTCTCTTAGCATCACAAACCATGCCTTCTAATCAAAGGGTCCAACCGAGCACACCAGTAGGCCCTCTGCTCTCTCTTCTCCCCTCGCCTATTAACAAGTCCAATAGCCATGAAATTGGACAACCGTTATGAACGGAACAGGCAATCAAACATGCCTGTTCCCTCCCTTAAACAGTGGCTGTCACTCACTCAGTGAAAGACAGACACACAAGGCAGGAAGACGCATGCAAATGTAGCCTATATATGTGTGAGAGGAAGGGGGGAGACGCTGACAGACAGGAAGACGGGAATCACGTTCACTGACGTCAAAGGATAATAACTGAATGCTTTGGAGTGTTTTTTTAGACAGCTGTGTGGGGAAAGTGTCAATTCAGGTCAGTCACTGTCATGAGACTTGCAAGTGTCGGCTGGTTCACTGGGCATATTTGCCCGAGAGCCTTGTGGGGATTTTAGTTAACTGTGAGGAATTAAACAGGGACAGAGGGTGATTAACATCTCATTACCTAGGATAAGGTCGTATGCTTTTACTTTGTAATGCCAGTAAGAGGAAAGAGAGAGAAGTATCTTCATGTTGCTTACAGGGCTGCAGCAGGGAGATGTTTTCAAACCACATATATTTCAAAATGAGAAAATCAATCAGTAGCTAAAATCTTTTCTGAGATTCACAGGGCTTTGCCAGAAACCCATGCTGCGGAAATCAAGACACAAACGTAGATTAATGTGTTTCGCTTTTTTTAATAATTAAGTTTCCTTCGCTATAATTATTTCTAGCTACCATAAAAAATGTGAGTGTAATTTTTCTCAGTAAAAAAATGCTCATTTGCAAGTCCTACACATATTTGCCTTTTGTTTCTGTTTCTAAGTCATCATTTTTTTCCCTTTTTGTAGGGATGCACCATCTGACTTTTTCTGTCCAGATACCGATAACGTATCTAGCGTATGGGCTTTGGGTATCGATCAATACAGAATACAGATCCGATACCAGTGTTTGATTAATAAGCTGTACGCCTCACTGTGTGGAAGTTACTGGAATCATTATTTTATGTGTAAGGCAACATCAGGCTGGACAACAATGCTTTGTTATTTATTTATAATTAAGATAATAAATTATGCACCAGCAACTTGATGAAAAAGCTTCAAAATGAACAGGAATTACAATTCAAGTGTAAGCCTTTCTAACGCAGCAACAAGATAGTCAAAACTTAAACAGGATTAAAAATCCCATCATATAATCTATACAGTGTATAGAATTAAATTGAATAGATTGGCCCCATTGTCACCAATACCTGATCCAGCTATTTGAGTCAGTATCGGCATCCGATCCAGTATCTGTGCAACTGTAAATAAAGGCTGCCAGCTAGAGATTCAAGTAAAGAAGTATGCTCTCATTCATCTGTGTGTCCACAACACACTGTCACAACCTCGTGCTCAGAACAGCGAGAGTGTGAATGGCTTTCTCTTTGTGTGGAGCTCTTCATTCTGAAACAGTTGTATGCTCCATTTGTGACACAATCCTCAGTCCTCTGAGGCTTTCAGAGGGCTGACATCTGCAGCTGAAAGGAAGGGAAGGTAATGTGTCCTCTGCATGGCTAAAAATCAGAAAGGCAAACCTTTAATTTGAGACACTTTATCTTTTGGTTTGGTGTTTCCAAACCAATGTAAGATATTAAAAAGCCCCTATACTCATTGGAAAAAAAACACATGTGCTTTATTTATTGGAATCCACACAGTTTCTGGGAGACTTTCTCTCTATAATAATAACTTTAGCCTATAAATATGAAGGATTCCCTGTGGAGCTTCACGTGTCCCATGAGGTTTGCACTTGACTCTGCTTATAATGATCATCATCAGAGACACTTGTTACACAACATCTCAACAACACAGCCTCACTTTTCCAATCCTATATTCTAGAGAAAAAAAGATATTCCTTGTTAGAATAAATAAAACTCGGCAGTCATATCAGAAATAACTCACCCCATTAACAGTTGTGCGTAAACCAGTCCTGCAGCAGAGGATGCATACTCCTCGGTCCTAACCTTTCCATCGAAATGCGCTTTTGCTTTTGCTTTGTTGGGCTCGTCAGCGGAGTGATTGAAGCGCTCTCCGGCTCCGTGTTTGGAGACAGAGCTGCAGAAACACACCTCGGCTCGCACTGAGGACACCGAGCCGCTGGAATGAACCACGCAGTCGGTCGAGGAGGGGGATTCAGATGACAAACACTGCGTTTTCTAGCAACAGCTGTCTTTCCAGAGGCACGTTGCGCGGAGGAAGACGATGCATCTGTGTTGTCAGCCTGTTGGTGCTGCTCACAAAACATCCCCTCTCTTTAATGAGTCTTTATTCTGCAGTGATCAGAGGTATAGGCTGCATGCTGTTGCTGCTGCTGGAGGAGATGATGCTTTATGATGGATGATATACTTCCACTGCACCCACAAGTGTGACTCCTGTGGCATTTTCACCTTTATGTCTATGGAAGTTTTTATTGGACTTTATTAGTTGTAACCCACAGAAGACAATCCACAAATGTGCAACATGATCTGCAAATATTTCACTACACTGTAAAAAAAGAAACATTTTTTTTTTTACATTTTTTTTCAAGAATATTTTAAAATTGTAAAAATGACATGTTTAATTTGTGATTTATATGTAAATGGTCTTAGATTTACAGTTTTTTTTAATAAATAAAACGTAATTATCTGTATTTAAGCTTTTCTTGATCATTTTTAAAGATAATTATTCTGTTTTTTAATTAATTTATGTTAGAAGAAAAAGATTTCTAAAAATATTTCTTGTAATAATACAGATTTTTTTGCAAAACTTTTGAGAGTTAATGTAAATTTGGGCTTTTGCAACATAAAATTACATGTTTCATTTGTGATTTATATGTAAATGGTGTTAGATTTACGGTGCATGACTATTCTAACAATAAATATATGTTAAAAGTAAAATATTTCTTGTAAAATTACAGTAATAAAGGCTAATTATATAAAGATAATTACTGGGTTTTTTTACAGTTTATTTATGTTAATTAAAGGACAGTATTTTTCCGTTTTTTAACAGACATTTTCTGGCGCCCCTGCTGCCGGAAAATTGCCGTTATTTTACATTTCTTTTTTTTTACAGTGTACCCACAAACATGTATTTTTGTATTTGTGTTGTGTAAAGTGCACATTCACAAAAATACAGTGTGATTTGCAAATACGCATAACTTACTCTGTAAATACGTATTTTACATGTAAAGTGATATCTACACATTTGTGCATCTATTTCGCATTTGCAGATCACTTCCTGTGCATTTGTGGGCCACGTGACATTTGCAACTTTCCTCCTGTTTCTTTACAGAATTGTGTCCGATTGGTACCAACACAAATACCAAAATACATTTGTGGATTAATGAAATATTTGCAGATCATGGTACACATTTGTGGAATGTCTTCAGTGGATTACAACTAATAAAGTCTAATAAAAACTTCCATATATGTCCTGCAGATTAATGTGCATTTTGCGCAAAAGTATAGCAAGAGTGTTGCTATGTGCAACTTGTAATCAAGTTGGGCTTTATTTTGAATTTCCAGTGAGACACATCCTTTGTCCTGAGCTAATCTCCCAGGATTATTAATTTTAATTAAATCATCAGTCTGGTTGCTCCCTGACCTGCAATAACACTCAGAAAATAGAACACTGTGATTGTTTAAGCAAATCTGTTTTTAAGGTGTTTTCATGTTGAAAACAAAACTATCTTGCTTTTCAGTGTTAATTAGCTTCACCAGCAACAGACAACAGACCTGTAGCTATATAAAGACCAGGATGTGGATAGAAGGGAGGCAGACTCTATGATGTCAGACTGTTATGTGAACAGGGGCGGACTCAGGCTGTCTGAGGGGCAGGGGCGGAAAACATTAAAAAGGTACCAGAGTGCAGAAAGTTGTGATGCATTTATGGTGAAACAGCTCCAAACTTGTGTTAACATTATAATTGCTTTATTATGTGTATATATAAATTACTAATTCTCTAGCCTGCAGGGCAGCCTACACTGCATCGCATCTTCTCCACTGGACAACACATTCTCAGTGCCCCTCGGCATCAGAGACAGTTGTGTTAGGGATGGTGTATCAATGTACGCTTGTTACAAGCATAGTGTCCTTTCAAGATAAACTTTCACAACACAAGCACTTAGGTAGGTTTCGAAAACTTTCATGTTTGACGTTAACTTCACTGATTAGCGACTCACATGACTCGCGGGACAGACGATACTAACGAGTCACATGACTAATGACTGACGTGACCAAAATGTTACTTTTAGTTTCACATGGCCCACGAACAGCGGCCGCTTGGGTGAAAGTGTTGTGTTTGTTTGACCATGCCACCGACCCTCCCCGCCCGCCCTTAGAGGACTCTCACGGTATTAATACTACGTCACTTGCTCTGACCGTCGGTTTATTGCCGCAGGTGGGTTTACACTGGAGTTAGTTGAAAGTCTGATTCGTTGCAAACAGTCGCTAAAGGGTGCCTCCTTGTGTCGGTATCCGATGCCGAGGGGCACTGCATCACATTTTCTTCCTTGGAAGGGCACCTTAGGAAAGGATGCCTGGGATTGTTCCAGTTTCGTGACAAATATCTGTAAAACACTAAAATATCCCAGTTTTCACCACAATTAAATAATAATAATAATATCATACTTGTTTTCAGCGCTTACATAGATGTTTATCATTTTCTGTCCCACTCATTAACCCAATATAAAAACATAAACAATGCACCATGCGTCTGAATTCAACGCTGATTTGTCTGTATACATGTCAATCAACCAAGGTGTTGTTGTCAAGGCTGTTGCTATGATGCTCTTTCTGACAGAACAGTCAAGGTTAGCTGCTAGTGAAGTACCTGGCAATGAAAATGCTGCGTTCTGCAAACATTGCAAGAGTAGATTTTTGGTCATGCGCAGTTGAAATGCCAATATAAAAGATCATATTAAGACGATCAGATGGCAATATACATTTAGCCGGCAGCCGCTTGTGCACACTGAAAAACACCTTGTGTTTAGTTTTAAAAGGTATCTGACAATCAATAATTATACTACGCCAATGTAATCCATGTGCTTTGTGTCTACTTGTGTTATTATTCAAATAAACTATGTTTGAAACATAATTTTTCGTCTCCTGAAGCGCTGTCCATGGTGCTGAAAGGTGCGCCCAGTAGGTGTGCTAAGTGCTGAAATAATTGTCCACCATCCAGATGAAAAAGCCTATGGTGCGTGCATAAGCGCATACACGTGCACGTGCATGCTTGCGCGGTACACTTAAGAGTCTCGGTTTGGGGGTTTGAAAATATGGTCACCCTACACTAGAGGACACAGCAGCGTTTTTTTCTCTATTTTGAGCTGCATCACGTTTTCTCTCATGCGTCATGTTACCATCGGGGGCAGCCAGAGGACACTTTTGCAGCATTTTTTCCCTCCAAGTCCACCAGTGACTTTGAAGGTAACATCCAGCTATCCTAATATGACACAGCAACAGTCCAGAGCAATGCCCTGACTATAAACTGATTATTTAGTCTCACAGACACACTATGAATCCCTGAAGTAACCGATGATGAATGAGAAGAACCCATATGAAAGTTGTGGTTTCAGACCATTGCCAGCGCCGTGGGACGCTTGTTCATTACCATCATCGTAGCAGCACAAACTGCATTAAGTCCCACGTTAAAACGCTGCATGTACTCGGCTTTACAGCTGCTACTGCAGTGTGAATGTCACACCGCACACCTTCCACTTCCTTTACTCCACAACCTTGGAGAGTACGATGAGTGTTTAGCTAATTGTCACTTGTGTTAACACTCACTTCTTCCAAATCCATGGGATTTGTTTGAAACATCTGCTGAAAGAGGACGAGTGTGCTTCGGTAACTAACCGTGAAATATGCAGCTGCACACACATGTATAGGCGCACTTACCGTTTATCACATCATCCCCTGCTCAAGGGAAACATTTGAGTAGCTGTAGAGCCCTTTCCCTGCATCCCCGCTATCCCTCCTCCCACCTTAACTTAACTGCCTCTTACAGGTGATGCTGATGCACAAAATCAAATCAGCTTAGCTTGTGCAGTCGCTGCTGAATAACCTGCTTTGTGAAACTGTGTCTTGCTAATTATAGGGCTATGAAGGCATTAATGCAACCCACTTAAAGTGTCAGTGCAAAGTGTTCCCTATTAAAACAGATGACATACTTGTGCTTCCAGCTGTTTAGCTGTTAAGTGATGAAAATACAGTGCAGTAGATGAAAACACTAGAAGGGCTTATTGCAGTGTAGTCTTGTTTTTGCAAAAAAAAAGAAAAAAAAGGAAGAAGTGTGAGCACTAATCAAGCTCAACAATTAACTCTGTGTCACCGGAAAAATCACACCGTGTCCTGTTTGGACCAGCTGTGACTCACCTTACTTGTACTAAATGCCCACTTCCTCTGCTGCAAAGGGGTCTTTTTATTCTCATTTTCTCTCAGCACGCTGCTGTAAATCACATCTCTGACCTTGTCCCGCCAGACTGCTCTCATCCCCATAAATAGCCAGTCATCAATTATTCCATGTTACTACCTGAATTCGACACTGTCAGCAACTACAACTTGACCTGGAGAAAGAGAGAGAAATGTGATGTGGGCTTGGCTCGAGGACTTTGCTGGTAAACCTGCCACATAAATTCAGCGTTGCGTCTACCCTGCAGTAATTGTGCAATGAGTGATTGAATGTTAAGCACAGAGAATCATTGGAATTTCATATTAGGGCAACTTCTGTTTGCTCTATGATCCCCGCAATGTCACATGGGAACGTGCTGTACATGCTAAAAGCTAAACTGCCCAGTTGGGGCAGCGTCATGATTTATTGGGTCTTTAGGAGAGTTCACACACACACCGTCACATTTATTAATTTCACGTGACATTTTACAAGTATTTGCTGCAGTAGAAAGGGCATGTGTAAGATGTTTTATTATTTTACTTTTTCAATGGGATTTTATCCAAACAACAATAAATAATGTGACAGGCTTAGGGCTGTCAACACGATAATAACGTGTTAACGCAAATTTGTTTTAACGCCACTAATTTCTTTAATGCACAACCCAATTTATCTTTCAGAGGTTAAGAGCTAGAGTGAAGATACTGGTATCATTTGAAACAAGAAAACCTAAGGAATCCATAGGTACCAACCATGTCATACCAGCTTGTTGCAAAGGATGTTAAATAACGCTCCAAACTTGCACTAAATTTTGTCGAGGAAAAACTGGCACAGCCATTTTCAAAGGGGTGAAATGGGTTCTATGGACACTAGCTGTTGTTGCCTGTTGGGCTTGAGTTTGTCATGTTATGATTTCAGCATATGTTTTTATGCTAAATGCAGTACCTGTGAGGGTTTCTGGACAATATTTGTCATTGTTTTGTGTTGTTAATTGATTTCCAATAATAAAAGTACATACATTTGTATAAAGCAAGCATATATACCCACTCCCATGTTAAGTGTTAAATACTTGACAAATCTCCCTTTAAGGTAAATTTTGAACAGACAAAAAATGTGTGATTAATTTGCGATTAATCATGATTAACTATGGACAATCATACGATTAAGTGCCATTAAATATTTTAATCGATTAACAGCCCTAGACGGGCTAAATGTGGCGTAGAAGATAAAGGGCTAAACCATCACAAATTCTGTCGACAAGCTTGATAACGTTAAGCTCTACTCTCATGTCCCTGACAGTTAATGATATCCGTTTGCTCTGTACCACCCACACCTAATTAGAGCGTCAGCGTGTGTGTCAGTGAAGCAGGAGTAGGTTCACACAGGCAAGGTGTTAGGCTGTGATGTGCTGAGGCAAGCAGCACCAGCCCAGTAGATGAAGGAAAAGAAGGAGAGATTCAATAAATGGTGCCGATGGAGCGGTGGAGGTCCTCTCTGATGGCCTGTTAGCAGAGTACACAGGGAGCAGAATTTCCTGCATACGAATGATGCTCACGACTTGTACTATATGCTCAAAAAAATATCTCTCAAGGTTGACTCAATGTGACAGTGACCTCAGGTACAGTGTGTATGCCAACGACTGCAGCAAGACTTTGGCATGCGTGGTCATAGAGGCTGCAGTGTAATGATGTTGTTTTATTGGATTACAACGTGTTCCTCCATCCCCCCACGCATGGATGTTTATTTTTTAAAGCTGCAGTGTAGCAAATATGATTAAAAAACTGTTATTTTTTATAAAACAGTCACTATATCCTGACAATAGTGCATGGGGCAGGTAATCTGAAAAATAAATCATGTCCCTCTGTGTCCTCCGGTGTCCTCAGGTGCTCCTAATGGCATCAGACCAGATGAAAACAACCAGTCAGAGCTGATCTGTAGTCTGCTGTTCAGCTGCTCCCTCTGAGCAGCTGTCAATCACTCGCGAATTCCGATCAAACGGTCAAACTAGGTAGCTCTGATCAAATATGAATCAATATTCTGTTAATGCCTATTTCTCTCCTCAAATGTTTTCAGAAACATCTTGTAGTGTACTGTTTAGCTGTAAAATTAGAAAGTTTGTGACTCGGCAGGCATGTTGAGATCAGTTGAAGAAATACTAAGCACCGCCCACCAGCCGGAGCACAGCCAATAGGAACGCTCTGTCTGAAATTATTTCTTTTATTTTGTTTCTGCACAATTTCATGTTCCACACTCCAGTACAATTTTTTTCTTTTTTTTTTTAAATTAATTTATTTATTTATTTTATTTTGTTTCTGCACAATTTCATGTTCCACACTCCAGTCCAGTTTTTAATTTTGTTTCTGCACAATCTCCTGTTCCACACTACAGTCCAATTTTACTAAGCACCGCCCACCAGCCGGAGCACAGCCAATAGGAACGCTTTGTCTGAAATGACCTGTGATTGGCCAAAGTCTCCCATTACATAATTTTTTTTTTATTTTGTTTCTGCACAATTTCAAAATCCACACACCAGT
>CAKAOI010052697.1:55937-77103 GCA_916701655.1 Sebastiscus albofasciatus
TCAGTTGAAGAAATACTAAGCACCGCCCACCAGCCGGAGCACAGCCAATAGGAACGCTCTGTCTGAAATTATTTCTTTTATTTTGTTTCTGCACAATTTCATGTTCCACACTCCAGTCCATTTTTTTTTCAAATTAATTAATTTTTTTTTTATTTTGTTTCTGCAAAATTTCATGTTCCACACTCCAGATTTTTTTTTATTTAATTTAATTTTTTTTTTTAATTTTGTATCTCTCTCTCTGCACAATTTCATGTTCCACACTCCAGTCCAATTTTTTTGAAATGACCTGTGATTGGCCAAAGTCTCCAGTCACATAATTTTTTTTTTATTTTGTTTCTGCACAATTTCATGTTCCATACTCCAGTCCAATTTCTTTTTTTTTTAAATTTATTTAATTTTTTTAATTTTATTTTGTTTCTGCACAATTTCATGTTCCAAACTCCAGTCCAATTTTTTTATTTATTTTTTTTTTATTTAATTTAATTATTTTTTTATTTTGTTTCTAATTTTCTAAAGCCTGAAAACAGAGCCATGAGGAGGTGCAGAAGTCTAGTTTTCTGTCAGAACACTTGAATTACAATATGCTGAGAGGTTATTATGGAATTTTTGCCCAATTATGCCAAAAATATACTGCCTACTGAAGCTTAAAGGAGAAACTTCAATAGTTCAATTTAGCATTTTCTCTTAAAGGCAGAGTCGGTGATCTCCAGAAACTAGCAAGAGCACAATTAACTTTCATAAACTAAAAACACACTGTGAAAGGGTTAAAGCTGTAAGACGAAAACACGGACAACTCCCAGACCAGACAACGCCATGGTAGTGACCTGTCAATCACAAGGTAGCCGCGCCCTAAAGCATACCCTGCTTTATGGTCTATTTGACTCTAAATGGGACTATAATTTACTAAATGAACATCATGCTGTATTGAAAAAGACTTGAAACTAGCAACTGAGACCATAAACTTATGTTTACAATGTTTACTGAGGTAATAAATCATTTGAGAAGTAGGCTCATTTTCTCATAGACTTTTATACAATCATGACTTCTTTTTGCAACAAGAGGAGTCGCCCCCTGCTGGCTGTTAGAGAGAATGCAAGTTGAAGGCACTTGGTTTCACTTTTCAAACCCTGGAGTTGCCCACTGGGTGGCTGTGGCTCAGATGGTAGAGCAGGTTGTCCGGGCTCGGTGGTTCGATCCCTGGCTCCTCCGGTCACATGTTGATGTGTCCTTGAGCAAGACACTTAACCCCAAATTGCTCCCGAAGGCATAGCCATCGGTGTGTGAACGAGTATTTAGATTAGATCCTGATGGGCAAAGTTGGCATCTTGCATGGCAGCCTCTGCCATCAGTGTATGAATGTGTGTGTGAATGGGTGAATGCTGACATGTAGTGTAGACGCTTTGAGTGGTCGGAAGACTAGAAAAGCGCTATATAAAATGCAAGTCCATTTACAATTTACCATCCACTGTTTGTGACCAAATACCTACAAAACAGGCAATGGCATTTTATTTCCTCTCAATTGTTATTGACACACACACAGTCTTTCATCTCCCCTGAAATGTTTGGCTGGTTTTTAGGCGTTGCACATAATGTGAGGGACAGAGGTGTCCTTATTGTACAGCAATCATCTTGATAAATTGCTCTGACCCCCGCGGGGTGCTGCGAACTTGCCAAGACTGGAAATACGTTAGTGGCCTGTTATGTTAGAAGGATTTCAAGCTGCTGTAAATCACCGAATGTTTTTCTTTCTTCCAAAGACACTTTTCAGACTAATATAAGAAGAATGGTCAGATTGTTAGTGCAAAGCTACATGATGTGTTGCTGTCAACATCACTGTCAGTACACGGCACTTTTTCTCCCCAAGCTTATTTATTTATGACTCCTCGCACAAGCAAAACTGACTGGGGGAATCTGACCCAGAGATGCTTTTAAAATGAATTTTCCCCCCTTCTGGTTGCTACTGATATCTGTCAATTTATATTCATATTTTTAAAGGTGAGATTGAATAAGTACATGTACTGCATATCAGTCAGGGAGGGATGTTCTGGCCTCTTTATTCACACCTTTCCAAAGATGACACATTGAGTGCAATGCATTTCAAAACACAATGAGTCAGTGCATGAATTGTGAATCTTTGGTCACTTAACTCCCCGAGTGAAAGGCATTAAAAGACGTCTGTCAACACGTGAATCCACATGTCTTGTATCCTTAAATGAACCCGGATCATAATTTACGCTCTCCAGGGAGAATCTAATTGTTCCAGATGAGTTTATCATCTTCATGAATAAAGGCTTTTAATTCTAAGTGGTTAAATGCCAGTTAGCGTAAATCACTTTTCAAAGCATCTCAACTTCACCATAGGATTATTCTGTACGATAATCTATTCTGCATTAAAGTGCTGTCTTTCTTACTTGGCATTGAGTTCAAGGAGAGTGGAATGGATTCAGTTATTGCCATTTTTTTTAATGTTAAAACAGTTCTGATATGATTTGATGTTAACCAGACTCCTCTTATTAAATACCTTAAATAACTACTACCCTTTGAATAATTGAAAAGAGTAGCTCACACATGAAACAAAAGCTAATTTGATCATTTTAATTTAATTATTCTTCAACAGGAATTTTTAATTGAAATAGTTAATGAGCTCCTTTTGACTGTAAATTGTCTAATTTCAGATCTTATGCCTCAAGTGATCCCCTGACTCATCTTTTAGGTGAATAGCCCGAGGTATTGCCCTAAAAAAAATAAGGAAATTAATAAAGAACTCAAGGTCATGTGCCAGGAAACTGTGAGAGGAGCCATCCATCTACTGCTCCTAGGGACCGGCCAAGGTAAAACAGGCTAAGGCTTCATATTTCTTTAAAATGACATTAGCATTTCCAAGTGCAAGAATGAGGAAGTAGTGTGGTTTAGAATTACAATAACTCATCTAATATTGCTCTGCTGCAGCCGGGAAGCTCTTTGAATTTACACTTTGAGGTTTTATCATCTTTGTGTCCGTCAATGGAGACACGTGCGAGTACAGTTTACTGTCAGGGCATGTTGATTTCCCTCATTTTCACGTGTCTGGCGCCTTGGCCACTTTCCTCCCAATCCTCCTCTCACCTCACTCAGTTAAAAAACATAGTGCGGGGAAGCGATAGAGCCTGCTGCTCCTCTAACAGCACACACACACAGACACACACACATCCCAACCCCGTGAATCACATGTCATCTCAGACAGCAGCCAGTGTGCCGGGAGCACTTGTGTAACAGTATGAAGGGCCCTTTAATCTGTAATTTGCTGCAATCAGAGACCCAGGACCTTTGGGGTACAGTGAGTCAGATACTTGAAATTGATCCCTCGCTAGACACCAAACAATGAGGGTATAACTATCCTTGCTTTGCCCCGTTGGTCAGCTTGATATGAAGTCAGAAGTGACACGTCTAATCTAGGAAGGTGTCTTCTTCCTCAGTCTGATTTGTAGACTAGAGCTGAGATTTTGACTACATGTCTATAGTTTCGTCCTTTATTTTTATCCTCATGTGATTGTACATAATATAGAATTTTAAATTAAACACCACGCCATACTGAGACAGCTTGCAGCACCATTTCAAAATAACATTTGCTTATACAAAATGCTATTTACCATATTCTTCAACTCTCAAACAGCTTCCACTTCCCTCCAGCTGTAGAAATATTTCCCCTGACATTAATTACATACATTTAAAATATGTAAAAACATATTGAGCATTTAGCGGAAATGCATTTTACTTATAGTTGGAATGAAAAATTCAGTTCAGGCAGAAATATTCTCATAATTTCTTTCCCAACTTTATTGATAAATTAAATATATACAACAACAACATCAATAACATATAAAGAAGTTCAAAGAACAAAAAAGAGGAGACAAAATGCCAGGGAATTCATTATATATATTATATTATATATATTTATATATATAATATATATAATTTAAAGAAATATTTGGTTAAGGGATTGTGCAAGAAGCTCTTTACATTAAAAAAAATTAGGGCTGTCAGTCGATTAAAATATTTAATCGTGATTAATCGCATGATTATCCATAGTAAATCACAATTAATCACAAATTAATCACACTTTTATTATCTGTTCAAACTCTACCTTAAAGGGAGATTTGTAATGTATGCAATATGAATTTGCGTTAACACGTAATTATCCCATTAACTTTGACAGCCCTAATAAATATGCATGAAAAGTATCTGTACAGTATAATACATTATATTATCAAGCGAAGTGTTCTGCCCTTTGTCCTAATTGCAATTTGAAGACGCATCATGTAAAACCTTAATAAAAGCTACCCAGAAACTCTTACTACACTTCACCAAGAAATATACAGTTATGATTAGAATCCTTCAGAAATCTTATTTTTGTTGTATTATTGTGTTACTCTATTTCCAATTTATACATAAAATACATGTTCTCATCGCACATTGCTCGATAAAATACACATTTTATTAATGTCGCCGTCGTTTCAATCAGTCCTGTTACCCTGACACATTACACAGGTCACATTATCAACAGAAAGTAGCATCATTTGAGTCTCCTGAAGGCCATGGGAAGACCAGAAATAAGTTTTCTCACTCCATTTTCTGTATTTTTGATCATATTGTAAGTATGACTGAGAATGTCAATCTCAACATACTGTCCTGTTACCTAAATTATTTCTTAGATGTTATGTTCTTTTTTAAAGATAGTTTTGGTAAACCACTTGAAGGTGCTGAGTGTTCTCATGCTATTAGCAGTGATGTCATGTGGGGACATTTCATGTATTTGCTAATGCTGTGCTAAAAACTCACTCACCCACTGTTACTTGAAGAACCATCTTCCATTTAGAAACCTTGCAAACAATATATAAAAAGGCCTGTGTTGTTAAATACAAGATAAAGTTTAATTTTGAAAAGTTACAACATAAAATTGGCACTGACTTAGCTGGAGGTTATTGTCACTGCCTTGAGGGTAATATTATATATTGGCTTGAGGGATATAAACATGATTGTATTGCTCACGCAGCCCATTTTGATAACCATTGCCTCGTAAGAATGGCTTCTTAATGGAAACTCAGCAATGCATAGAAAGTCACAGTGACATTTTCTCCACAAGAAAATATTTCTCAGCCAAGCATTTGATAAATATTTAAACTCAAAGCGGTGGCTTTATGTGGCAGCATGCTTTACTGTTGTTTATAGCATAATACATCTGAACCGCTGAGTGGCTGTTTTGAGGTTTATACTGCTGCTACAATCAACTCTAAGTATGTACTGATGGTCATCTGCTTATCAAGCTAACATTTCATTAGAAGAGAAAGTCTGCTCCAAGATGGTTTGTGACTTTAATATATGTGAGAGGTTTAGATTTATCCATCTACAGTTAAAGTAGTTAAGATTATTCACCTTCCTGCTGAGAGTTAGAGGAAGAAAACTGATACCACTCTTATATTTGTATGCTAAATATGAAACTACTGTATAGCCATCAAATAGTTAGCTTAGCATAGCACAAAGACTATAAACAGCTAGCCTATAGCTCTGTCAGAAAGTGAATAAATCTGCCAACTAACACCTGTTAAACTCACTAATTACCACCATAGACTGTATATAACAAATGGATGTAGTCACCATGACGTCACCCATTGTTTTGTGGACTGCAGATTTAAAGCCTCGAGTTCGGCCATCTTGGTTCCTTACAACCAGAAGTGACATGAGAGGGTGGAGCTAAGCACAACTGAATGCTGAATATGACATTTTTAGGCGACCAAAATGTTACAATTAACGTTCATGAACTGAAATCATACTGTGAAAAGGTTAAAGTTGTAAGACGAATATACGAGCAACTCTCAGACCGGACAATGCCGTGGTAGCGACCTGTCAATCACAAGTTAGCCCCGACTTAAAGATTACCCTGCTTTATGGTCTATTTGACTCTAAATGGGACCATAATTTACTAAATGAACATCATGCTGTATTGAAGAAGACTTGAAACTAGCGATTGAAACCATAAACTCATGTTTACAATGTTTACTGAGGTAATAAATCAAGTGAGAAGTAGGGTCATTTTCTCATAGACTTCTATACAATCAGGCTTCTTTTTGCAACCAGAGGAGTCGCCCCCTGCTGGCTATTATAAAGAATGCAAGTTTAAGGCACATCAGCATTGGCTTCACTTTTCAGACCCGGAGGTTGCTGCCTGATTACCACATTATATCTCATTTGTTTAATTTGTCTGTGTAAAAATGTCAAACTGTGACTTTATGGGAGGTTATTTGCTGGACTATTTCTTGGCTTGGCATCACCTTGCAGTTGCCAGACTCTATAACTTTGGTCATAGACTTCTATACATGGTACCAGACAAATATGATATCAGTTACAGAAGCAGTTAAGATTTTCTTTCCTATAAGCATTCAATCATCTTGGCAGCTTCCACGTTATCAGCAATTTTCCGTTTGTGTGTTATAGCAGTCATGCACAAATAAGTGAAAACACTTGTTTGTGTTGTGCATGAAGAGTCCTTGTACTTTGACATAATTTCAATATTTCAGAATCAAGTATGAAACTAGACTGCTCTCTCAAAACTCTCCTTTTGTTATTGTATTTCACAGCATTTCAAGCACAAGCCATCTTCAGTGTTTTTATCTGCAGGCACTTTGGTTTATGCATCTTGTTGACATGCCCCTCATAAACCTCTCGGTGTTCTTTTCCCAATCTTACATTTCAGAGTCAGAATGACTTTGTTCACCGTGTACAATGGCAGTAAAAGGGAACAGGCTTTGTTAATTTGTGTTGACACAATGCGTGACAGTTACACAATACGGGATTGGCAAACTTAGTGCACACAAGGCACATTAAATGCAGGAAAGACTGAGTGAACCAGTCAAATTAACATAAATAAGTATAGTCTAAGAACTATCCAGTAATATAAGTAAGTAAAGCAGTTTATCCAGAAATCACAGATGTGGAAAACATCTGTGATCATCAGCTGTTCTGCTCTAAACATGACACACTGAATTATATTTCTGTCTTTTTAAAGTTATTGACAGATCTCTAGAGAACCGTGTTCTCTATAATTATTACTCCCTTAATTACAACTGTAAATGAAAGTCTATATCTTTTGATTAACATCAACAAGTTCCTTGTTGGTTTGCCTGCGTCCTAGAAGACTACATCAATGCTCATCTGCACTGACAGAAAAGCACCACCACTAATTAGCCAGATCTAGTTTAAAAAAATCATCAATTTAAGGTGATAATTATTCCTACAGATTTCACTCTTTGGTGTCTGCTGTCCCCAAATCTGGACCGAGTGGGTTTGTCTTAAATATGGAGCAATAGGAGTCAGGGATTACCAGCTAATTAGTGTAACAGTGTCCTGGGATTAATTAATTCAAAGCATTTACATATATTCTAATTGTCTCACTGAGCTAATTGGCATCACTGTGCCACAGTTGTAATATCGAGGATTGTTGGAGTTTGTTTGCTTCCAGCGAAAACCAGTATGTCAACCTTGTTCATGTTGTTGTTGCCCTATCAGCTGTTTTGAAATGCATACACCATGATGAACACTTACTGAATACCACTAAATGCATTTATTCAAAACTCGTTCATCATAGTTGTGGTTTAGGTATACTGTAGGGCCTACTTACTGTAATGAAAGTTGTCAGATGCCTGAAACCACAATACTACTGAGAAATTAGCCAATGTATTACCTAAATTATACATAACAGATTATAAAAACAACTGTTGGATTATTTACAACTAAAGCTTGACCTGCTTAAAGTTACTTAATAAGTCATAAAACACCATTTCAACAATGTTTGAAATCTTTTTTTTATGCTTTGCATAAATATTTTTGTTATTAATGCACACATTTTTGTGACTAGTTTGTTTAAAGGTGCTCTACACGATATCCAGAGCATTAATATGGCAACAAAAAACTATTTGCTGTGTAAAGGTATAGAGGAGTGAGGTCTACCTGAGCAGCTCTCCCTCTGTGTGTGTTGTAATCAGAGCTTGTTGACATAGCCAGGCAGGCCACGCGTGCCTTTTAGTGCATGTTTGTGCATGTAAGCGTGCCCCATTGGTTAGCTCCCCCCCCGCCCCAGGTTAAAACTGTTAGCTCTGTCAGCACTTTTGCCGTTTTTTTCACTGTTAGCACCGTTAGCTACGAGCCACTGGCTTGTGAAAGCTGTGCGGAAGCAATAGAAATGCTCCCAGTCTCGCATTTAGCACATTTAAGAATGAAACTCTCCTGAGTGAGTGGATTAAGTTAATCTATTACTTTAATAAAGAAAAACTGAAGGTGGTTGCAATGTTTAATGTTTCTGGTGGCAGTTCAGATTTTCAAAGTTTTGATATTTTAATAAAGCTAATTACTCAATGTATACTCGTCCAACAGTTTGTATGATAGCTTACGAAAAGTTATTCCTCATTTTTCATGCGTTTTCCTACGAATGTCTGGCGTAAAATTCCGCTCTAGTCTTCCGTCTTTACAGGAAACAACTTGGTTAGGTTTAGGCAACAAAACTACTAAGTTAAGTTTAGGAAAAGGTCGTGGTTAAGTTACGCTGCACTGAAAGTGGTACGGATGTTCCATGACAAATAAATCAATCTTGACTTCTGGCTTCACACGGGACACCAACACTGGTCTCCTGTTGCGAAAGTCTGATGTTTTTTGACCCATCCATCCAACCTGACCTTGTTCACCAATCTTTATTCTTCAAAATTAGGTGGATTACATCCGATTTAATTTTGTGGAAATTATACGAATTACAGTGCATTTACTTAACGTATAGCTACGAAAGGTGTATGAGAAAAGCCTGAATTATTACAATTTCCCTTTTTTTTTGTCATTTTACTTATAAATCCTGCAGACTGGTCTTGAAAGATATTTTGATATTATTTTATCTGAAAATGTAATAGAGTGAACCAAAGAAAATAAAGAATCATTGATTCTGATCACAAATGATTTGTTTTGAGTAGCTGTTCAGAACCAACACTTGTTCAGTCAGTTTAAATCAATATTTTTTTTTAAGAGCTTTTAATTAAACCGTAATTGAGTGCAGCTGATGAAGCATAAATTGTGCTCAGGGAGACTTCAAACATAACCATATTTCATACAGTGAAATTTGGTCAAACATAAAGGCCAGCGTTAAGCTGTATTTTAAATTAGAGCACTGAAAATGGGGTCATGAGGTCATGTTTATGCATTTAGTCACTACATTTAAACCTACTTGTATTGATTACTTCCACCAACTCACTGTTTGTTGATTCCAAAAAGCTTAAGACCACTCACAAAAATGTCAGAGATAATTGATGCTCATCTGTGTAGCCGAGCATGCTTCAATATTCTAATTTAGCTGTACTGCAGAGTGAGGGGGGTTGAGTGGGAGGACAACTTGGCACAAGGTAAGACTTCTTTTTCTCTACCCAATCTCTTTTCTCTGCATAATTATATGAATTAAATTAATTGGGAATGCACATTTGCATATCTAGGTTATTTCTCTTATGGAGCAAAAGGTCTTTGGAGAGTATAGAAACAATTACAAACCCGCCAGACAGTAAAACACCTCCGTCTCTTCTTTCTCGTCTGTCTTCTCCCCCCCGGTGTTTTACTCCAGGGAGGATTTGGCCTCAGTACTCAGGAGGAAAAATGTGATAACACCACAGTGCAGGAGTCACATCCCTGAAGCAATTTAATGGACTTTGGAGCCACCTTTAGCACACACTATCACCTGACATCTTTAAATTACTTTGAACAGTTGTAGGTATTTATAAAAATGGAACTGTTTGTTTTGCCAGGCAGGGAATAGTTGAAATTAAGTTCTAAAGGAAATTCGATTTAATCTGATACTGGGTGGTAAATGGTACGGGCTGGAATCTAATTTTCTGCTCTTGCAGGAGAATCTTTCACTGCTGCATTGTAATAATACTGAGCCACCGTGGTATGAAGCCATTTTAAATCCGATAAGCTGATGCATCATGTTGTTAGGTGTGGAAATACTAGAAGTTGCTTACTCCTGGAAGTTCAGAAAAAAATCTGTTGAGGTTTAATCTGAATAACAGTTATTACCACAAAGGGCCAATGTAGCTGTTTCACTGTATTAATCTGAGTATGAGCTCCCAATTCATCCCTCTCCCCTTTTAATACAGTAACACTTTCCAAAGTGATCACCATACTTTCTAGTAGATGCAACTAACAATTATTTCCTTGATTAATTGGTTAATCACTTGTTCAATGAAATGCCAGAAAATGGCAAAAAAAAAAAAAAAAAGTGTCATAATTTCCCAGAGCCCAGGGGTGACATTTTAAAATGTCATGTTTCCTCCAGAAAATAGTTCAAAACCCCAAAATAATCAGTTTATACAATAAAATGGTTAATTTATTATCAAAATACTGTCAAAAAACAGTCCAAAACTCAAATATATTTAGTTTACTATCATAGAAGATACAAGATAACCAGAAAATATTCACATTTGAGAAGCTGGAACCAGTGGAATTTATTTATTTATTTTGCCATTTTTGCTTAAAAATGACTTAAATGGTTAATTAATTATGAAAATTCAGTCCAAACCCCAAACATATTCAGTTTACTTTTCATTAAAGACCACAAAAAAACAGAAAATATTCACATTTGAGAAGCTGGAACCAGTCATTTTTTTTGCCATTTTTGCTTAATATTTACATAAATGGTTTAATTAATATTAAAATACTGTCCAAAATACAGTCCAATCCCCAAATATATTCAGTTTACTATAATAGAAGACCTTGAAATCAAAAAGATATTCACATTTAAATTGCTGGAACCTGTAATTTTTGCTATTTGGGCTTAAAAATTACCTAAAAGATTAGTCAACGATTTATCAAGACACTGTTAATCAAGATTGCTCAAATACTGTACAAAAAGACAGTCCAAAACTATTCAAGACCAAGAAAACCAGAAAATATTCACTTTTAAAACCAATCAATTGATCGGTTTATCGTTTCACCTTAACTTAAAACTTTCCAACAAATTTCCTTAAGGTATAAAAAGAGGTTTTAATCAAACTTGAATGGAAAATCCTCCTTATTGAACCACAATATGATCACGCAGGCAGCTCAAGTGTACTATTCCATCAAAATTAATGTTTCTGGAAGCAGAATTACTTGCTCAAAATTGTACACAAAACTAAATTACAGTGATCTGATTTGTAATTAGTGATTTTCCACTCCTGTGTGCTCACACGAGGCCTCTTTTCGGCGACGACCCTGAAAGCGAATCAGTTCTGCATTATGAAGCCGGAGATAATAATGTTCTGCAGGATTTTCCCCAAATGAGGCAGTCGAATAAATTGCCAATGTGAGTTTATGATCCGGGTCACAGACATCCACCTACAGCAGAAGGCACTTTGGCAATCTAATGTCTGTCTGTAAACACCAAAACAACACTTTACTGACAGCTGGGGAAAGCAACATTATGGTTTATATAGTTTGTTATAAATTAATCAATTAATGATCCTACTGGACCAATGTGAATATATGGAAATAAGGGAAAAAAGACCATGTTGCATTCAATTTCTGTATTTGTCCCAATGAACAAAACCATGCCGTAGATGGAGACCAATTTGCTCGGCTGTACGGTCAGTATGTCCATCCGTAGACACATTCATTGTATCCCTATTGTCCTTTTTTTTTTTTTTCTCTGCTGCTTTCATCAGATGCTGGGCTCTATTCAGCGCCGCATCCTCATCAAAGGTCGTGCTCGCAGCCATCGGGCATGTTTGATATTCCGTTCTTTTAAAACCGCATCAAGAAAGAGGGCACTTATAAACTTGAGCATGTGTGATTATCTCTGCTGCTGTACCACGTCACGGACACAGTGAGGGATGCAGAGAGGGACGCAGAGAGGGGTTTTAATGAACTTTGTTTGTTGTTAATCATGATTATGAGTAAAAAAAAACAAAGCTATTATGGTTTTATAACCCTGGTGCAGCTTATATTAAAAGTTAAAGTGTGCATTCATTTTTGAACAAAGACAGATCAATTTAGGCCTCAAAAACACAAAAAAATAGTATGAACCACACTGGATAATATACTTTTTATTTGGATTTTTTTTAATTAATGAAATTTCGTTTTGACTCGTGCTCAATATAGAAATAATCCCTATAAAAGCTTGAGCCACTGTGCCATCTTCTGGTACAACAGAGCTGCATTTGTCACATCACATTCTCAGAGTGAAGTGAGTATATGCTGCCCCCTCTTGGTGATTAATGTAAAGTGCACATAAGTTGATTTATTTAATTGTTTTCTTTTATTACATGAACTCAGATTTTCCAGATGTCTTTCTTGACATCGTCACTCCTGAGGTTTGTGTGCCACACTGTCTCACAGCCCTCAAATGTCCCATTGGGCTCCGTGGCGACAGGTTTGTTCAACTTATCCGTGTGCAAACATGCAGAGATCAGATGGATCAAGCTCATGATGGTCATCAGGAGCATAAGGAACCCTAAAGATAAGATAGGACAGAGTCAACTTTCACAATAAAATAGACACATCTGATTTGGCATCTGCACTCTGACGTGACGTCTTACCACAGTAGACTGTGTTTGCAGCGAGGTTGTGGACACGATAGCTTCTGGTGAACATCGCGCCCAGGCCCAGAACGAGAATGGCGTAAGCACTGAATGTGTACCGCATGTACTTGGTTAACAGGAAGATCTGTAGGATGAACCTGCAACATTTTCAGTCATTTATTAATAAGCAAAAGGCAAAATCAGGCATTCCTTTAATCTTTTGTCCTTACCAGATTATAATGAACAAGAAGACTATGGTGAGGACAATGGTGCTGATCAGTGGGTCCGGCACACCAGCTCTGTACTTGAGCACGACGCCAAGACCCACCACGGCGTTCAAGAGAGTCCACCAGGCAAACACCGCCAAGCCGTTCTGGGTCTGCCACAAATGATAAAGCATTTATGGACACAACTCATGATAGTGACATGTTAAATTTAGTAAAGAAACCAGAAAATATTCACATTTAAAAACCTGGAATCAGAGAAGTTTGACTTTTTTCTTTAAAAATGACTCAAAATAGTTGACGATTAATCATTGCATTTTTACAGACTACATATAAAATGTTACTACAATGATCTTTTGGTAATTGATTGGCCTCACCAGGTAACGTGTCCACGAAATCACGCTAGGGTTGTTAATGGCGAGCCAGGCTTTGTGCTTGTTGAGGTTAGAGTGGGACATGTAGAGCATGTAGAAGCTGAGGACGGGCAGAATCCACCCGAGTATGACGGCTCCAAGTATATCACTGTAGAAAGCAACAGCAGCTTTGATTGCTTGTGTGCACACATTCATTCTTTGTGTGCTGCAGTATAAGAGCATTGGTGCTACTTACTGTCTGTACCACAGAGGCATACTGCACATCCTTGCAATGTTAATCAAGGTCCACATCAGATAAAATATTGGGGGGTGGATCTCCGGACCAAGGACATTTCTGCAGATGAAATAATAACAGTCTGATCACATAATATAAGTTAAAATCCTTGAGATTTACATTAAATCAAACCTCATTGTTAATTCTATTTACAGTCAGCAATAGCCATTCAGTGTATTTATATTCCGTAATTATATTTTTATAGACCGTTTCACAGTTGTAAACATTGCAAATGTGATTTATTTTAGTATGTCCGTAACCTTAGTAGGCAAATAATAGTAAGCAATACTATTGCCGTGCCCATTAGAATGTTTATGTTGTCAAATTTGAAAAGGTTTAGAGTAGTTTTCATTATTAGCGGCGGAGTCTGCTGTTCCCGCCTTAAATAGCCTATATGCTTTTGTACAACATGAGTTTGTTTGGTTGCACTGTAAACCTAAATCTACCTGAGCAGAGAATGAAGTCTGTGTGTTGTAATCCGAGCTTCTCTGTACTTTGTTGATATAGCCAGACCGGCTGCACCTGCTTTTAGTGTACTGTATGTCCATGCATGTGAGCGTGCCCCACTGGCTAGCTAACGGCCGCTGCTCTGCACTGTGTTCATTCGGTGGTTACAGCTGATAACTCCGTCCCGACCGACGGCGCCGTCGTGGAAGCATAGCACCTACCCTCCCGTCGCCCCCAGGCTAACACTGTTAGCTCTGTCAGCAGTGTTGCTGTTGTTTTCACTGTTAGCGCTGTTAGCACTGTAAGCTACAAGCCACCAGCTCAGCTGTCGCCCATGTTGAGAGCCGTGCGGAGGCAATAGAAATGCTCCCATTCATGTATTTAGCACATTTAAGGATTATAATAGAAGTTCTGGTAAACCTCACTTTACTCTGGCATTGTATAAAGCTTTAAAGACACCACTCATGCTACCTTTTAAACAGGCTGACCACTGCATACAAAAGCCAAGCCTTAGACCACAAGTCAACCATAATCCAGTAAGTGTCAGACCACCAGTCCATAGTCACCTCCAGGGGGAAGGTCTCAGACACATTCCTGGATGAGGTCTGAAACAGAGCTGAGGGCCAAGAAAAAAAATATAAAATCACTGATGCTTGGTTAAAATATATAAGAAATGTCCAGACAGTGACACATTGTAGCTGGAGCATTAATAGGATTACTCTCGTAAAAGCACTGTAAAACAAAACACATCACAGTTTATGTTTCAGACTTTCAGTCTAGATTGTGAAGTGTGTGTGTTTTTATATGTTCTAGTTAGTTTCATTGGCCTCCATCCAGGTCAATAGCGAGCAGGAATGACATGACGGTGACTGTCAGGGCAAAGGTCTTTAGGTAAGAAGTAAACATGCTAGCTTAAAGCCAATGAAAACTTTAACATCATCAGATACACAACTTCATATTACACAATACCAGCTTATTACAAAACAACAATTCCCACATTGTAAAGCTCTGAATACGATCTTCTGGCATGATTAACTGATTGAAATATTCAGCGGTGTCACTCACCGTTGGGCACGCTGCTGTCCTTTGCCAGGCTACAGAAGATGGATGAGATCACCTGAGCAACGGCAGCCAGGATGACACTCGCAGCATGTATCACTACATGGTTACTGTATTTCACTGAGAGCCGAGACACCTTGGACCTCTCCATAATGTCTGACTGCAGCTCAGGAGACTGTAAGGCACAATATTAGTCACCGCAATGTAATATTGTGGACTTTGGATCGCTGTATATCCTGTTCAATTTTATGGTATCTCTTTGATTACACTCATAGTGCCCTGTAATTGGTCAGCGTGCATCAGGTGCTGACATTAGTACGCCTCAGTTGATACAGTACCAGAGATACTTATCACAGGGATATGTTTTTACTGAAAGGATTAGGCAACTTATTGATTCGATCAACATAAAAACGATTAAAAAACAATTCTGATAAGTGATTAGTTGAAGTCATTTATGAAGCAAAGATGCCAGCTTCTCAAGTGTGAGGATTTGTTGCTTTTCTTTGTACTTTTACTGTAAACTTGTTGTACCTTGGGTTGAGAATATGCAAACAGTTTGAAGATGTGACCTTGTGCTCTGAGAAATTGTGATGTTTTTCACACATTTTGTTTGACATTTTATTCACTAACCAATTGATTGGTTATAAAAAAACAAAACTTTTAGTTTCAGCCTTGAATAAGTTGTTTATTTCAGAAGCAGCCAAGGTAGAGCCGGGCGATAAAATCTTCTCTAACAAGTTATATGGTGTTTGTTTAATCCGAAGAAAAACTGTAAAAACGTAAATGTTTTTGTAATCTTATTTCCATGTTGGAATAGACTTCTTCTGAGGTTATGTCTTGAGAAAGATCCTTGTGACTCATTTTAAATAAATCTAGAGCTGCAACGATTAATTGATTAGTCGCCAACTATTTTGATAATTTGATGATTTGAGTAATTTTTTAAAGAAAAAAAGGTCAAAATTCTCTGATTCCAGCTTCTTAAATGTGAATATTTTCTGGTTTCTTTACTCCTCTATGACAGTAAACTGAATATCTTTGATTTGTGGACAAAACAAAATATTTGAGGACGTCATCTTGGGAATTTTCTGACATTTTCTAAACCAAACAACTTGACTTTTTACTTTGAAATACACTGTCTTATTTGGCTTTACAATTATTTTATTACAGTTTTGATATCCTTGTGCCTCACAACATTTATTCTATTTTCTGACTGTTTAAATTACTCCCCTTTCTTAGCATTCTTATGAATCCACCATTTGATCAGTGTAATGTTATTTCTTTTTATCGTAAAAAACATTATTATTTAAAAAAAATCCTTCAAATATTCTTAAAAAAACATGAACGACTTCCTTTTTCCTTCCATTTTTTTATTTTATTTGTTAAAGAAGCTGCAGATTATTTTTTATGGGAGGTGTAATGTACAAGTGTTTTGGTTTTCATGTTTTTTCAGTATTGACGCATGAATTATAGTATTTATATTCTAAGCTACTATTCATAAAAAGAGTGTTCTTTGTCTCAAGGCTATTTCCACTGGTGACATACTGGGTCCACTGGGACTGTAAAGCGGCCGTTTGTGATGCTTCCATGTGACCAGGGCAATGCGGGCCACGAACATGATGCAGGAAATAGCCAGGATCGAAGCTGAAGAGGGAAGAGGAGATTAGATATCTACATAAATCAATGAACAGTGTACAGAGAAATGCAACAAAAGTATATTAGAAGGTGTATAGTGTTAATATCCCTCAGTGTCAAACCTGCAAAGATGTAAACGGGACTTCCAGGAGAGCCAGAATTGCTCAGGGTGCCTGTCAACCACAGGATAACAATGGGATAGATGGTCACAATATAACGCACATGCTCATCAAGGTAGAAATTCTCTAACAGGAACCTGGGAGCAAATAGAGACACAAAAACAAAAGATTTGGCTTCCTTTTGCTCATGTATCTTCTCTGGGGAGAGGAAAAACAGCAACGGTTTAACGACAGAAAGCAGCGGGGAGTACAGACTTACCAGGCCAACAGCTCCATCAGAAGCAGCAGCAGCGACAGCATTGCACAGTCACATCTAGAGGTTTCTGTCTGATACTGCAAGTATATCGTCATGTTGAGTAGAGTGGAGAGAGTCCCCCATGTTGCATATACCGCTATTCCATTTAGCACCTGATTCAACACAATGAAAGAAGACTTCAAAAAGCATGTAAAGCGATGACTAATATCCTAATCCTGACAGTTTACTGTACAGGATGCTGGTCTGTCACGTGACCTTATCTACCCTCAAGTGCAATGCAAAGAGCGAGTGGAAACCAATCTCAGGGTTTTTGCTACAGCCTGATTCGGCTGCTTCTAACCTCCTTATCTCAGACCACAGTCGCCTTGTGCACAGACTTTGCTCAGCCAGTAGGACTGGGCAGTTTGGCCGAGAATTCCCTCTTTAGATATGGGTGATGGAGCAGTGGCTGGCTTCTTTAACCTTATAGTGTGTCAGCAGTGTGCAGTGGGATTTAACAAATGCTACTGACTGCATGGTAAAATGTCACTCTAAAGGAATAGTTTGACATTTTCAGAAGAACGCTTATTCGCTTTTTTTTTTTTTGCAGAGAATCGTTACCACTTTCATGTCTGTACATTAAAAAGCTACAGCTAGCAGCTGCTTATCTTATCTTAGCATAAAGGCTCCCATGAGTTTTTAAATATCTTATTTAGTTTAAGAAGCAGGAGACTTTTCTCAACCCAGAAAGGAAAACGTAATCTTTCAATTTAACCAAAACAAATCTAATTCAACAAATTTGGAGATGCACAATTTTCTAGGGCTGCCACCTGTTAGTGGACTAATTGGTCATTTTGGTCTTAGTTGACTCAGATTTTTTTTGTCTATTTGTCGTTTCTTATGCTTTTTTCATGTTGAATGACTAATTTCTAAGGAACTTATGAGCACATCTCTGGTAACACAAGATTTAAAGTGGTGCTCTTGTGTGATTCTTTGTGGAGAAACTGTTTCACAGATCTGTCGATTAAATCACCTAATCGATTAGTCATGTGTCGAGTGTTAGTCGACTAAGAATTTCTTTGGTTGAGGACAGCTGTACAATTTTCAGTGTTTTAGTTAGATCAGGAACTAATTTTCAAGAAACTAAAAGATTCCTCCAGCCCTCTATTGTCTGTGTTTCCGCCTGTAAAGATTAGGCAAATCAGTCCGCTGATGTATGTGAAAGCAATATGACATGGGACAAGGGCTTCTGGTGGTCACAGTAGTAAACACACTCTGCAGCCTGCAGTTCAGTGTGTCCGCCTGTTTCATCTCAAAAACACGTTGAAAAAATAAACGTTTCGTCTCACTGCGACAATATTTACTGATGCACGTCGGATGTAATGAATGAAATGCAGAGGAGGAAAATTAAACTAAAGAGCGATCTCTCTCTCTCTCTTTTTCTTTTTTTTCATGAGTCGGTAAGCAGTAATCCTAAATTGTTCAGTGTTATTATCAAAATATTCCCCCCTCGTCCTAAATCAATACTAGAGTACTTCCCTGTTTATGAAAGGTCTGGTACCTTCAGAACATACTACCCCTGGATCAAGGCCTTTTTGGGGGGTAAAAAAGCCCCGTAAAATGTCCTAAGAACTTAATTTAGTCCCTGGTCCCTGCGGTCGAAACGCACGGGGCTATTTACAACTTTCTGAGAAATTTGCTTATAAGGATACATTATGGATAGTTTTTATGCTTTCAAATATGGATTATGTTTTCCAAGGCAATACAGTAAGAATCAGAATAGCATGATGTTCTCATATGCAACAATAGGGAAATAAAATGCAGTCAATGTTCAAGTACTAAAGGTTAAAACCCTGCCCTGATGAAGGCCACTGCCAAAACATGTACTTTGTAGGTGTTACAGTCTGGCTTTTTAATCTTTGCTCAAACTCACCTTGGATTTATGTATTTTTGCACATGTGTAGCTCATCACTCCAAAGAGCCCCTTTTGTTTGCTGAATGTGTGAATTTATTACTGTTTTTACAAGCTTTTTAAATACAGTGTCTGTAAACCAAAGACTTCCGTCTTTCTTTTTTTTAACACATTATTCCCTTTGAAGCCAAGTGGAGGTGTATTATCTATTTCAAAGTTTATACACAGACAAAAAAAGCTTTGATATCATTTTACCAGTATCCTGATGAGCCAGAGGTCTATGTTGTGATATTTGTTCAACCAGGCTCCATAGATCTTCAGTCCATGACAGGAGAAAAATAGGACCATGTAATCGGTGAACGTCATGAGTGTTGAGATTATCAGCACCGGCAGCAACAACCTATAAACACACACACGCACACACAGAAAAGCAGATGTTTAAACTGTCAGAAACGACAGCAGAAAATACAGCTGTTAATCATGTTTTTTTAGAAATGGGGGACGATGTTTGGGCGGCCAACCTGAACTCACACACTTACTCTCTGTCAAACAGAAACAACCATGTAATGTTCAAGCAAATATCGATGATGATGGAGACGTGAAATCCATAGGGCAGCACTGCTGGCGTGGTGTACATCCAGTCATAAGCGCCCCTGCAGAGAGGAAGGATAATATTGTTTTATTCGGGAGAGAAAAACACACCATGACAAACAAATTGTGTCTGTGGGGAAATAATCAGACTCTTTCATATAAAGTCAGAGCAATCTGCAACATGTGAATGAGCGCACAGAGGAAGACTAAATTGCCTCCGGACTGTATGGAGTGATTTGCTGCATGCAATAATACAACAGGATGAGATAAAAGTATTAAGAAACAGGCACATTTACGCCGTGTAATGCGGCTATTAAACATTATAATCTCCTGTAAATTATGCATGGAAATATGAAAAATGGTGCTACCTTCTGCAGAGTCCTACTAAAAAGTATATGAACATGGCAAGAACCCAAATATAAATGAAATCCCAGACAAACAGAGCCCACTGAGCAGGAGTTATGGGTGTCGTATACTTGATTGTTACATCCTCTGTGCTCTGCAGGAAAACCCCTGTATTGAGAAAGGCACAGTTCATTATTCACGCCTTAATGAAACCTTCAGCTGATTTGATTTATCTGGCAAATATTCACCTGATTTAGCACCGAATCCTGACAGAGAGTTGAGCGTAATTGAGATTAAAAAGACAAAAAATCCAACAAGCATGAGCACAGCGCGAGCTGGGTTGTGTCTCACCATGGTGATGGTCTGAGGGTAAAAGTCCACAAAAAAGACAACGAAGTCCCAGTGTTTATATTCTCAAAGTATAAAGATCTGAATCTACAACCCACCTCTTCATATATCGGCTTATGTACAGTCTTTATAGCTCTTCTACAGCAAATATAGTCCAATATCTGAAGGTGTGAAATGGGAAATGAAAGTGCTTACCGTAACTTGTCTTGGCTTGACATACTCTATATTGTGTCATCTCTTTTTATTGCCTTAGATGGATCGTCTGTTATCTCTCCCTGTCATAAACAACCTGTTGTTTTAAAGCAGCAGGGTAAAGACCAGGTTGTGAAAGGAAAATCACAACATAAGTTGAAGAGTGTGAGATTTTAGAACAAAACAAAACATTTTCCAAATCAGCTAAGCGCTGAAATATATAGACGTAACCATCTGTCGAGTTAGGAAATTTGAAAATGTCTCCCTCCTTGCTGGCATCTAATTGGAGCTAATAGATTGAATGTGAGGATAGCAAGAGTTCATATCGACCATGCTACAACTCTCTGAAAATCTATTTTACTGATGTAATTTAATATGGTCATTGTTTAATGAATGCAGCATCAAACTAAATCAAGATTAATGAGGTTACGGCTCCAGCAGACCTGGAAATCATTACTTAAATTATGGTATTAACAGTATTTTAAAGCTCCAAATGAACTATTATTTACCCTCAATATTTGCATGATAGAGCTGAATTGAACGACTGTGTGTGTATGTGTAATACAGTTGCCGTTATGTAAAGCCACTGCAGGTCTTGTGTGTGCAGCTTTCTTCCACACAGTGGCACCATTGCATGATAGTATGTCAGTGGGGTCTTGTGATGAGAGTGTATGATATCAGCTCACTGTACTTTTAATTTACATATAAATGAATTCAACTTTTACTTAATCAAGTATAGCAGGACTTTTACTTGTAACAGAGTATTTCTACACTGTGACTTTGCTGCTTTTATTCAGGCGGCAACCTCCAGGTCTGAAAAGTGAAGCCAATGTAGAAGTGTCTTAAACTTGCAT